>JAMKCH010084884.1:0-50140 GCA_023653785.1 Ophioderma brevispina | reverse complement strand
CCATTTTTCACCACCGTTGGTACGGTATTCACAATTTATTTGATACGGTCCGATCCTGCCTATAACAACCGTTTTTTTCGAAAAAAAGAAAGAATAACTATTAGTATTTTGAATACCATTAAGTGCCTAAATTATTATGATAGGCAGATGAAAGAGGAAAAAATAATACGCCCCGTGTGGGGTCGAACCAGAAATCGCAGGCTCGGGTCGAGAACTCAACCGACTGGGCCACGCGGGATTTGTTTGTTAGAGTTGAAAATAGAATGTTCAACCTACTCTACTAAATTGTGGCAATTTACCACTTTTTCCTCAGGGAAGGGTTCATCAGTTGCCAGGGTTCTAAAAAAACCTATTTTGCTTGAGTTTTTGTAAAGGAAAAAAAAATCCCGGTGCATTTCATGCTTCCCGCCCAATACACCCAACACATTGGAGCAAGCTGTGTCTGAGCCCTTTCTCAAAGAATTAAGGCTGTTTTTAACATACGACCGTTATTCCATCCACCGCTCTACTACCACTTTCCCCCTGTGTTACATTGTGGGATTTGTAAAATGATTGCTAGTTTTCAATAGGTCGCTTCTAATTATGCATATGGAGGAACTTCTGGGGGGTACTGTGGAATGACAAGTGGAAGTGGTTTCAACAGATGGTCCACGATGTCCATGAACATGTTTGTACCTTCATAAATTACATCTTCCCCGGTGTAATCCCCTGGTTTAGTAAGAACCCTTCGTCCGCCAATGGTCGTAAGAACACGGCGTTATAATCGCCAAGGCTGCTCATCGCCCAAGTTATTGGACACTATAACATCTTAGAAGAAAAGGTTCAGAGGGGTTTGCGGACAGCGAGGGCCGAATAATGTTAAGGATCAATCTTGAGAATGCCATAAGTAGACCAGCGTAAATTGTTTTGGAATTATAATTACGAATCTCCGCAAGGATGACAATGGGGTGGCAGACTTAACAAGGTGAACATTGTTATTGGACAGTGAACTCCAAAAGCTGATATTTGATACTCAGCAAGTTTGCAGTGTCTTCACCATTGAACCTGATGGCGATCTTCCAGAATTACCGACGGGTCCAATAACAACATTTCCCGATCCACATCCAATGATGGGGTTTGGAAACAGCTTAACACTTAAAGACACTATAGTGAGTTTGCTAATAGCAATCGAAAAAATCATCAAAAATCAATTTTGCATGTATATAACAAATACAGCTATCCTAACAGACCCTGCAAATTATAAGCCCAGACGCGCAACCTAATAAGGGACAGAATCAGAGATTTAGTCATGACTGGTCCGACGGACACTTAACTATTCACAATTCTGGAGACTCGTATCTTGGAACACTGCCGTATTCCTTCTTCCTTTTCTGTCATTCTACAAGCTGAAAGGGTAACTTATGAGAACTCTACATGACTTATCCTTCACTTAGAAGCTATCCTGCAAATTTCAAATATTTTGTTTCATCACTGATAGTTCTTTAAGTGACCAAGGGTTTTTACTTCCCGTTGGTGTCCATGGGACCCCCCCACCCAGAAAACCACTTTCCCGAGGGAATTTTTGTACGAAATTATACCACTGGAAGGTCCTAAGACACCCCCAAATCAGCAATAAAATGATTTTTTTTAATTTGGGCTGCAAATTAAGGGGCACAACATTGTTTTCAAAACACCGGAAAAATGGGCAAAAAGACGGAAATTTCAAATGACCCATGCGCTTACATCAAACTTTTTCGAAAACTTATTTTTAATGTGATATCAGTACTTAGAGACCCCAAATTAACGATATTTAACAAAACTTGAAGTTTAGGAATCCTTATTTTTAAACCGGGGTGGCAAACTACACATCATTTCCCATAGACTTTGTACAGTCACGGTTTTGCAACGGCCTACAATGAATTGTTTGGGTTTTCAGCACATCAAGGGTTAATTTTTTTTAATAATGTTACTTATTATTTGTTTACTTATATTTATGTGTGAACATACTATCAGCAACAAAAAAAGTGCTTTGGTTCTTTGATTTTTTTTTAATATTCTCAGTTGACTTCCCGTGTAGCCCAAGGAGGGGGGGTGGGTTCCCATGGGACCCTCCTAATAACTCATTAACGGCTTGCCGATTTTAATTTTTTTGGTATGTCAGAAGCACATTTAAAGGTCAGACAATTACAAAAACATCGGCGGCGAAAACCCACGCGAAAAGCAGCGGCCACGCGAACAATTTGGAGGAGTCCCTAGACCCCGCGCCCCCCCCTTGGTCCTTAAGTGTTAAAAACCTTGATGGATCCAAGGATCAAGGACCGGTAGAAATTCCCCTGAAATTCCTCATGGTTTTTGAAACTTGGCAGCTGAAGACATTGCACCATATTTGACCGACATATTCCAAACATCCACTTGACTCTGGTAAACCCTATCGTGGAAAGAGGCAAACATCGCACCAGTCTTTAAAAAAGTGACAGAAGTGAGGCTGCGCAACTATGCGCCCTGTTTCTCTGACTGTAGTGTTTGCATTACCATACTTGAGGCACATCATTTCCACCATATTATGAAGCACGCTAGCTAATTTTCATCCTTGTAACAAACCCAACGGTTTATAGCCCGTAGATCCACGAACCAACTGATATTTAACTATAAGAACGAATATCGCTAAACTCTTGATGATGGTAAATTGGTGATATGCCATTTTTAGACTTTTACCAAGGCCTTTGATTATTGACCCCAGAGAAGACTAATTCAAAGCTTGTTTTCTAGGGCAACTTCAGGAGGCAATATCCACCTGGATTCAAGATTTTTCTCACTGGGAACATCTCAAACGGGTGTGGTTGAGCAAATTTTCACACCAAGCGACAGTCTTTTCTGGTGTTCACAAGGAACAGTGCTAGGTCCCCCCCGCCCCCCCTATCGCATTTTTTATTTTATATCAACGACCTTGCATCTAACATCATCTTCTCAAGAGTGTCGTTTGTTCGCGACGATTGTCTGTTGTACACCACGCTGAGGCCTGATAAAGATCTCGCCGCCCGCCCTTCAACAGAAAACTTGAAAAAGGGCAAGACGTATTGGCTTCATGTCATTAAATTGGGACCAGAAAGCCTCCAAAGCACCTTTCTATTTTCTGTGTACACAACTTCAGTCTTGTTTCTTCACATCCATACCTTGGCGCCTGCTTTAATAACAAACACCCTGACCTGAACGATTCATACATTCAAGAAACTCTAAAAAAGCACATCGGCCTTTGGTTGGTTGCGGCGTAATCTGTATGGGTGCAACCAGAAGTCTAATCACTTCTTATATACTTTATTAGACCCGTTGCTTGAATTTGCAAGTTTGGCCTGGGACTCGTCATTTCCAGCAAACAACAGTAAGCTGAACATAGTTCAACGTCAAGCTGCCCGGTTTTTTTGTAACAAATACTCATCAATCAGAGATGACGGTATCGTCCACACACTTGTTAGATGATTAGATGGCAGAAAACCCCTGGAAGTCCGGAGAAAGGTGAAGAAGACTACCATGTTCTTTAAAATCCAACAGGTTGGTAGACATCTCACTTTGTTTAAATTCAACAAATGGACCCGGGGACATGGCAAGAAATGTCGTCAAATCCGCTATAAGACCAACCGTTATGGCGACACATTCGTCCCTTCTAACAACAATTCCCATCTGGCATGACTGTCACCCCCCAAAGCTACTCAGCAAGCTGAGTCTGCGCCCCTTTTCAAAGGGCGGATTCTCCCCCGTGCGTTAAACCATTAAGAATTTGCCTATTATTTGGGAGGAAATTCTCTTCGCGCTCTATATATACTACCTTTTTTTCCCCTGTGTAATTTTTTCCTCAGGAGAAAAAGTGTTACATATATTATGTTCGTCGGCTCTATATATAGATTGTTGACTTTGTTATGTTTTATGGCGCCCCCTGTTTGGTGTAAAGAGAGAACTGGCAGGCAAAACACCTATACTTTGCATGGTGAAATTCTGTTTTTTTGCTGTAACTTTGTTTCGAATTAAATAATACTAACTTCTTTTTAAATCAGCATAATAAGCTAATTCTACCAGCTGCATTTTGTTACCAATTTAGTCAGGAAGATTCTGCAAGAATTTAGACCAGATTTTATGTGGTCTGTCACAGAAACTACTGTAATTTTTGCCTTTTGACGTCAAGGTCACATCTCTATACTACCACTTTTTTCCTGTATTTTTTTTCCTGAGGGAAAAGTGTTCTATATATATACTACCCTTTTTTTTTCTCACTGTCCTTTTTTGGCAATTTTGTCCTTCTTTTACAGTAAACCCTATTACTAAACCCCCTTATCTACGGTCACCCCCAAAAGCTACTTCAGGCAAGCTGAGTCCTGCGCCCTTTCAAACGGGGGATTCTCCCCATTAGAACACATTAAAAATGTTTGCCTATTTATTTTGGGAAGGAAATTATCTTCGCGCTCTTATATATACTACCACTATATATACGACCACTTTTTTCCCCTGTGTACCGATATATATGTTCGTCCGCTCTATTATATCCCTACCACTTTTTTCCCCTGTATTTTTTCCTGGGGGAAAACGTTGTACCTATCCATTATGTTCGTCGCTCTAATATAACAACCACTTTTCCCCAGTATTTTTTTTCCTGAGGGAAAAGTGGTACTAGGTACTAATTTCACTGGGGCGGAGTAGATTACTGTCTTTCCCTAACCCTATTCACTTGGGGCAAGAGATCAACAGGCCGTTAGCCCTAAGTCACTGGGGCGAGTCGATCGCTGAACTTTAGCCCTAATCCTATCACTGGGGCGAGTAGATCAACGGGGCCTTTAGCCCTAACCTAAGTCACTGGGTGATTAGATCACTGGGCTTTAGCCCTCACCTAGTCTTGGAGCTAGTAGATCACTGACTTTAGCCCTAACCCGAAGTCCTGGGGCGAGTAATCACTGCTTTAGCCCTAACCCTAAGTCAATGGGGTGAGGAGATCACTGGCTTTATCCCTAACCCTTTATTTTTAAAATTTAAGTCACTTGGGCGAGTATATCACTGAGCTTTAGCCCTTACCCTAAGTCACTGGAACAGTAGATCACTGAACTTTAGCCCTACCCTAAGTCACTGGGGTGGAGTAGATCACCGGGCTTTAGGCCTAACCCTAAGTCATTGGGGTGAGTAGATCACTTGGCTTTAGCTTCTAACCCTAAGTAACTGGGGTGAGTAGATCATTGGGCTTTAGCCCTAACATAAGTCACTGGGGCAGTAGATCACTGAGTTTAGCCCTAACCCTAAGTACTGGGCGAGTAGCTCACTGCTTTAACCCTAACCCTAAGTAACTGGGGTGAGTAGATCACCGGGCTTAGCCCTACAGAAGTCACTGGGGTGAGTAGCACGGGGCATTAGCCCTAACCTAAGTCACTGGGGTGAGTAGCTCACTGGGTTTTAGCCCCTAACCTTAAGTAACTGGAAGGAGTAGATCACTGGGCTTTAGCCCTAAACCCTAAGTCACTGGGGTGGATAGATCATGAACTTTCGCCCTTAAACCCTAAGTCAATGGCGAGTAGATCACCTGAACTTTAGCCCTAACCGAAGTCACTGGGGTGAATAGATCACTGGCTTTGTGGTGATCAAAACCATACTAAGCCCCTCGGCTTACGCCTGGGGGCATAGTATGGTTTTCGAGATCACCTTGGGCCTATAGGTCAACCATGCACCTCATAGCAGTAATATTTGTATAATAGAGCGACGAGAGATAATATATAGTACCATTTTTTTTTTTTTTCCCCTCAGCAAAAATAAATAGACAGGGAAAAAGTGGGTAGTAGATATAGAGCGACGAAGATAATTTCCTCCCAACTAATAGGCAACATTATGAATGTGTTAACGACTGGAGGAGAATCCCGTTGAAAGGGCGCAGACTCAGCTTGCTGAGTAGCTGTGGGGGTGACAGTAGAAAGGGGGTTATATAGGGGGTACTGTAAAAAGATAGGACAAAATTGCCAAAAAAAAGCGCAGGGACAATAGTGGTTAGTATAATATATAGTACACTTTTTACCCCTCAGGAAAAAAATACAGGGGAAAAATGTGGTATATATATAGAGTGACGGACATAATATATAGAATACCATTTTTTCCCTGAGGACAAAATAATTATCAGGGGAAGAAAGAAAGTGGTAGTATATATAGAGCGACGAAGATAATTTCCTCCAAAATAAAAGGCAACATTCGTAATGTGTTCTAACGACTCGGGGAGAATCCCCCCGTTGAAAAGGGGGCGCAGACTCAGCTTGCTGAGGAGTAGCTTTTGGGGGGGTGACAGTAGATAAGGGGTTTAGTAATAGGAGAGGGTACTGTAAACGAAGGACAAAATTGCCAAAAAAGGACGGGGAAAAAGTGGTAGTATAATATATAGTACCACTTTTTTCCCCTCAGGAACAAAAATACAGGGGAAAAAGTGGTAGTATATTATATTGTAGTCCACTCTTTTCCCTGAGAAATAATTATACAGGGGAAAAAAGGGCTGATTGGTGGGCGAAACGAAAACGAAATAGAAACTCCATGGATTACACGCTTATCCGTTATGACACGTTATAGGAAGGCAGACAGAATAAAGCGTGTTATCCAATGGGAGTAGTTCTGTTTCGTTTCTTTTCGCAAAATACAGTAAGCCGGAAAAAAGTGGTATTATATATAGAGCGACGGATAAAATTTTATGAAACTGCCATCATTCAATATTTTGATAGTATCCACAGGGGGAAAAAGTGGTAGTATATATAGAGCCACTTTTGCGTAGCGAATAATGATTCGATTGTAAAATCTAAACAATTACTCCAAATCGATCAAATTTGGTATCAATTTGAAGAGAAAAAATGATTTGGGTGACGTTTCTCGAGCATCCGAATTCTTCCAAAGACGGCTTAATCATGTGCTCTAACATGTGATGCTCTACAGGCCAATTTTAGTATCGAACATTCATTTTGCCCCCCCCCCATGTTCATCCTCCCTCCCCTGATGCTCATCGTGACGCCACGGGTCATTTAAATAAAATCACAAAATTCACTTTTTGGTTCAGATGTATGCTGTTTCGTATGTTTTTCAGCGCTTCCAACCATTCTAAGGCGTTCCATGCGGTACAATGTTAAAAATGTTGGCTACATTAGTATGGAGCGGTGTGTTGATGCTTTGAGATTTGTTGGCTTTTTTGCTACATACAATTAGAATTTTGGGTCTTAAAATGTAGATAATGATCCTAGGAATCCAACTCAAATTGTTACCATTTTTTTATCTCTTCCGTTTGGCGGCCATCTTGGATTTCAAAATGGCTGCCATTTTCAACATATTTTGCTCTATATCTGGACTTCTGAGCAACATAGAAGGCTCAAATTGATGGCAATACCAATGTTTGTGATGTCATGGAACACAAAGTTCGCATCCAGAAAGTCACAGATTGTTTCCTTCAGAATCTTGAATTTCAAAATGGCCGCCATTTTTAACATACTTCGCCCAATATCTGGACCTCTGGGCAACATAGGCTCCATTTGGTGGCAATACTCATGTTTGTGATGTTAAGGAAAATATATTACATCCAGAGAGTCGCACATTGTTTCCTTCTGACAGCCATCTTTAATTTCAAAATGGCCACTATTTTTTTTACATTATACTTCGCCCGATATCTGGCCATATGAGCAAAATAGCTTAAATGCTTCTTCCTAATCAGATATACATCATATTGCACCAGAACCACTTAAATCATGGAATCCTGGGAGAGCCACAGCTATGAGTGTTTTAATAAGTTTGTGTTCCAGTGCAATTTCAAGTATTGAAACCAATATCCACAACTATCTATCTAGCGGCCGCAGCCGAGATGCTGTTCACCATGTTGCGCCAAATGTCTCTGTCCGTCATTAAAGGCTGACTCAGAGATTTCGAAATATTTTTTTTTTTTGTGAAGTAATTAAAATAGTCATCTAGAACTAAAGATAGTCACCTGAAATGCTTAATTCCAAAGTTAGAGATGAATCAGATCTTCCGTTTCCATGTAGTAAACATTTATAGACACTATAACAGTGCCGTAGGATACCGTGTATAACAAAATCTCTTATGTCCCTTATGTCCCAAGAGGAAAATAATTACCAACCTGACGATACCGCAAAAAAGGGAATAACGTTATTTGTTTTGTTAGATCTAGGAGCACTTCCCCGTAAACATAAGGCAGGAACCGCTCCGTGATTTTTTGAAAAGTGGAAAAAATGGCATTTAGGGATTTAAGGGATATGAAGGACTTAGATTTGAGCTTAGTAATTTCACACAATGATTAGTATATGGACAAGCATTATGTATATGCAAAAAAAAACACGATTTGTTTGAAAAATGCGCCCTCATCGGGAAATCTCTGAGTCAGCCTTTAAAGCGGCACTGGCAAATTTTCACAAAATATGAAATTTCTTCAATTTGCTCTCAAATAATAGTCTAGGCCATTGGAAGAAAAGAAATATATTTTACACATAAAGACATCCAGGTAATTTGTAGGCAAACTTTTAAGTTTTCCATAACTTTAATCAACAAATGTGTATATTACATGAATATTTTTGACTCGTACTCACTGATATTAAAACCACAAAGGTTATAGACCGATCAAACAGTGTACATAGCGTGGGAAACATGCATACGGCTAGCTCGTTCCGTAGCGTTGCAGTCGTCCGTACCTACCTCCTAACAACTGAGAGGATATAGTAGGGGCTATCGTAGCGGAATAGCCAGAGCAACCACCTCGGGCTAGCATACGGCGTGCTGTTCTTGTGTTAAACGCACATTTTCGTCGTCTGCTGAATTTAACGTCGCCGGCGACGTTTAAATTATAAAAAATCGTTCTGTTTACCCATAAGGAAGCAGAAGAGGTCTTAGATCATTTCGTCAGGGGAGGTGGGAGCTGGATAGGAAAAAGGAGAGGAAGGTGGGGAGTAGGAGAGATATGAAAGTGCGGAAGGGGGGGGTGAGGGCTTTGTAGATCTACTTTTATGGCTATTCTTGATTTAATTGACAAAGTTAGATTCTGTTGAAAATATGGAAACAACAATAGGGTATTCCTCGACCTTGCAAAAGCCTTTGCACAATTGATCATAATAATTCTATTGTAAATAAACAGAATTCTACTCCTGGATTTAGAGGCACTGTCTTTGAAATGGTTTTGATAATTATCTGACAAAGACAACAATATGTTTGCTTTAACTCATGTCAGTCAGACTATAAAGAAATACTATGTGGAGTTCCTCAGGGCTCAATATTAGTCCTCTTTTATTTTATCTTATACGTTAATGATATTGTAACTGTTCTACTATACTTAAATTTGTCTTGTTTGCAGACGACACAACTATTACATACTCGCACAAAATATTCAAGATGAGTTTGATCTTATTAGAAAACAGCAAAAGTTAGTACTTGTTCAAAGATAAGCTGTCAGTCATGCTACCATGACAAATTTCATGGTGTTTTGGGTCTTTACCAAAGACAAATTGTATTAATAAAAACAGTTTTGATAACACATCTGCTTGGATAACACCAAAGTAGAACGAGTAAGTGAAACAAACTGTCCTTAGAGTTATATAGATGAGAATCTTACATGGAAATTTCATATAGATAGTAGTCATATCAAAAATAATTTTCTTTTTCAGAGTCTTGGTATATTGAACAAACTAAAACACTTTTTTTTTTAATATTTTTATATCATATTGTATTGTAATTAGTACTTCCATATGTCAATTACGGTATTCTTGCATGGGGGCACTGCTATAAGATGTTATCCTTGAGAAATATTTAAATTACAAAAAAAGAGCAATGCATAATCTCAAAACAGTAATTACAGAATTCAGTCAGCTCCTCTTTTATAAACAATATTCTTAACGTTTACGATATGTATAAATTAGAAGTATGTACTTTTATGTTTAAACACTTTACTTGTCAACTCCCTGAGTCATTTAATTGCTATTTCAAAAAGCATATCACTTTACGGTAACCTATTGTATTAAAATACTGAGGGAATTATGTTATTAACAGACCAAAACTAAATTGCCCAAAATCTATAAAAATTCAGTCCATCCAGGGGAATATGTATATACACAAAGGCGTGAAACAATCAAGATCGATTTTCAGCCTTTCAGATCACAAATTAAGAAAATATTTTGCTTCAATATATTTAATGTTCTTGTATCTTATCAACTGAATTGCTTTTGATAATTGTTTGTATCAACAAAATTAACTTGTAAGCTGACAATCTATCAGTTACTTGTGTGCGTTGAAAATGTTTTTTTTTTCTTCTGTGTAATTGGTGTATTTTTGTTCGTATGTTTTTTAGTGGACTTTATGTAAGCAACCATTATTAAGGTGATTCTCCATTTCGGGCCAGTCAGGCCCTTTTCGAACATCCCCTTCATTTAATTTGTACAAGCTGTATTTTTTAAGTTAGGCGGTTCGCCTAACTTATTGTTTTTCTTAAGTTAGCTTTCGCCTACTTATGGTTTCTTGCTGTTTCTTTCTTCTTCGTCTCTTACAACCACACTTTCTCCTTATCGGCTTGACCTCTAATGACCTAGACCGCTCAGAGTAATGACCTTTGCCACAGCTATAGCAGTGTGCTTTTGTTTGTTCAGATGTTCACTAGGGTCACGGGGGTCAAAGTGTGATTTTCTTTAAAATGAATGTATCTCCTCCTACAGTGCATTGCATGTAACGTGACTCCTTCATTGAACAGCTTGAGACCCTTCAGAAGGTATGGGTCGAAGAGGGTCCCATTTTGGGCATTAAGGGGGCAACTCCCGTCTAAGGTGAAAAATTTTCAAAAAATCTTCAATCTACTAATGCAAAACGTTGCTATGGTCACGTGACTCATATATCTGGAAGCAGCTCAGCCCCTCCACAAACGTTGTGCTCAGAATGGGGGTCAAAGGTCATTAAGGGTGAACTTCTGGTCAAAAATCAAAATATTCTAAAATATTCAAACCCTTTGATCTCAAAACTCAACAGAGTAAGTTACTTACTTTCAGATAGCATTTCATGTTACCTGTGTATGCAGGGTATTTTTATTTTGGAGGTCAAATGTTGCACTTAAGGTCATTTTCTGTTTTTAAGTTAAAAATAATATCAGAATTTTTATCTCCAAGAACTAAGCATAGTAGAATCTACAGATTCCTACTCCCACAATTAACGGCATATCATCATAGATTGGACCCAGATGCCACATTTACCAATTAAAGGGGCAATTCCAAGTAAACCTATATAATTTATTCTCAGCTCTAACAATTAAAATCGCTGGCAAATCTGAATGGTACATCTTGTGGATGAAGAATGTCATTTGTGACCTCTTCATGCTGACCAACTCTTTTCGAATCAACGGTCCAAACCGCCTAACTTTCGCGCTCTTGCAATAGCGCAATTAGCTCTGAGTTTGCTGTTTCTTTCTTTCTTATGTTATTTAGTTATTCTTTCGTTCTTGCTTCTTTTCTTCTTTTCCTTTCTTCTTCTTTATCTCAAGAAAAAAACTTTCTTCTTTTCTTTCTTTCTTTCTTTTTTCTTTCTTTCTTTTTCGTCTTCTTGTCTTTCTTTCTTTCTTCTCTTCCAACCACTACTCTCCTTACGGCTTGGACCCTCTAGACCTTACTCGCTCAGAGTAATGACCTGGCCACAATCTATATGCAGTGTGCTTTGTTGGGGTCACAGGTTACGTCAGGGGCACAGGGGTCAAAATTGATTTCTTTAAAATGAAGCGCCTGCCTACAGTTACATACATTGCATGTAACGTGACTCTGCCTATTGAAGCAGCTTGAGACCCTTTAGAAAAGGTATGGGTCGATAGGTCCATTTTGGGTTCATTAAGGGGGCCACTTCCGGTCTTAAATGTGAAAAATTTTCAAAAAATCTTCAATCTACTAATGCAACGTTGCATGGTCACGTGACTCATATATATGAAGCAGCTTAAGACCCCCCACAAACGTTGTGGCCTCGGCATTTGGTCACAGGTCAATGAAGGGGATACTTCTGTTCCAAAAACCAAAAATTTACTCAAATATTGCAAATTTTTATCTCAAAACTCAACATATACAGTGACTTAACTTTCAGATATGCATTCATGTTACCTGGTGTAGCAAGGTATTTTTATTTTGGAGGTCAAAGGTCCTTAAGGTCATTTTCGGTTTTAAGGTAAATAATCTCAAGATTTTTAAATCTCCAGAACTAAGCATAGTGAATATACAGATTCCTACCCACAATGAAATGCTATCATCACAGATTGGACCCAGATGCCACATTTACCAATTAAAGGGGCATTCCAAGGAAACCTATATATTTATTCTCATGCTCTAACAAATTAAAATCGCTTGGCAATCTGAATGGTACATCTTGTGGATGAAGAATGTCTTTGTGACCTCTTCTGCGACCACTCTTGTCGAATCACGGTCACAAACCGCCTAACCTTCGCGCTCTTGCAAGAGTGCATTTAGCTCTAGTATATATTGTATTTTTTTTTACATGAAATGTTACATAAAGTTATGATGATTAGGGCAGCTTAATCAGGCCATGTTGCAACATCCAAACAAATAATCAACACAATACACACGAATGGGAAGTGAGAGCTGTCAATGTCCTTTGCCCATATCAATGAACCATAAGAGAGTGGTAATTCCCGAGTTTTAAACAATATCGACTTATACCAATTAAATCCAAATTGAGTACCCTTGATAAATCCAGCAAGTGGCCCCAAGAGATTTTGAACCCGGTACCCTTGGGCCAAGGCAAGCTCAGCTCCCTAACCATTAGACCACGCCACTCTCCTTAAAGTTGGGGTTGTCCAGAGTGATTCTGCTGCATGCATCGAGGCAATCACATCATCTAGGTCTAGGGGCGACGACCCCTGTTTGGGCAGGTAACCCTCCGGCATCAAGGTTCTGCTCAGACTTCTGGTTGTGGATTTAATATGGCCTTCTTGGCTGCAACTTCAGTTTATCTCTGGCTTTGACGACTTTTTCATTTGGAGGCAAAGCAGTGTCTTCCTTCTTCTAGTTAGCATCTCCATTGCATATACCCTGATCGTAACATACAACATTTAAAATCTGAATTAAGAAAGGTTAACTGGGAAATCGAATGCTCCGGTGATGATGTCAATGATGCATATGGAAATTTCATTTCCAAATTTAACTACCGTTATGATAAATGTTGTCCAAAATCTACAAAAAAGGTAAATCACCACAAAAATAAGATAAAGTCACCTTGGCTATCTCACGGTCTTCTAA
This sequence comes from Ophioderma brevispina, assembly GCA_023653785.1. Classification (NCBI taxonomy): domain Eukaryota; kingdom Metazoa; phylum Echinodermata; class Ophiuroidea; order Amphilepidida; family Ophiodermatidae; genus Ophioderma; species Ophioderma brevispina. Next base: position 36,893 of record JAMKCH010084884.1, on the reverse strand, counting down.
AAAGCATTCGTAGGAAAAATAGATTGTATAAAAAGTTTACTCGGAGACCTAATGAATTAAATAAGGAGACGTAAAAAGCATATAGGAACAAATTAAACTCCACATTGCGTCTTGCAAAACAAAACTACTTTAGCAATTCATAAGAAAAAGAAAGGAATAATATGAGAAATACTTGGAAAATTCTAAATTCTATTATTAGACCAAATAACTCTAAATAATGTTCGGAAAAATTTGTTTCCGGAAATGAAATATACACATGCCCAAATGAGATTGCTTCCAAATTTAATCAATACTTTTCCAATATAGGTCCAACATTAGCTGCTGCCATACAACATAGGGGTAAAAATTTCTCATCGTATCTTCAGAACAATAGTAACACAACTTGTTTTTTTTCAATCCAACGAGCGAAGATGAAATTCTAAAGATTATTAAAAATCTAGGAAGTAGGAAAAGTGCTGGCCATGATAATATTAGAGCAGATTTAATCAAATGTGTTGCAAATGAAATCGCTTATCCTTTGTCTATCATATTCAATACATCTTTATCTCACGGAAGTGTTCCTGATGAATTAAAGGTTGCAAAGGTTGTCCCTATATATAAAAAAGATAACCCTGAAATATTTGGTAATTATAGACCAGTTTCTGTTCTTCCATGTATTTCAAAAATCCTTGAACGCATAGTGTATAATCGTACTTATGATTTTTTATCTAAGAATAACACTTTGTACAAGAAACAGTATGGATTTCGCACTAATCACTCTACCTATATGGTGGTTATTGATTTTGTAAATGATGTAAGTAAGGCCATTGATGAAGGCATAAATACTGTAGGAATCTTCATGGACCTATCAAAAGCATTTGATACCATAGATCACGACATATTGTTAGCAAAACTATATCACTACGGATTTAGAGGTGTTTCCCAGAAATGGTTTCAAAATTATCTTACAAATCGAAAGCAATTTGTTTCATATAATGCAGGAAAGTCAGAATGTGAAAATATTCAATGTGGTGTGCCCCAAGGATCCATACTTGTACCACTTTTGTTGATCTTGTATATGAATGATATTTGTCATACATCTAAGTTACTGAAAACGATATTATTTGCAGATGATTCAACATGTTTTTATTCGCATAAAGATGTTGAAATATTATGTACTACAGTTAACAATGAACTAAAAGAAGTTTGCAATTTGTTCAAGGCAAATAAATTATCTTTAAATGTAAAAAAGACAAATCTTATGTTTTTGGGAACACGTTTTCAAACTAAGAATATAGATAATAGATATGATGTTTATCTTGATGGTTGCAAACTTACTCGTGTAGATGAAGCGAAATTCTTAGGCATCACAATAGATGAAAACTTGGAAAAAACAAATAAATAACTAGGCATCGACTGTGCTTTAGAAAGCACGAGTATATCATGCGGTGGCAATTTGCTGACCACTGACGAACTTTGACCCCAGGTTGTATACACCACATACGGGCCTTAGGGTAGTGTTTCTTCTGGCCAGCTCTAGTGATTATAGCAAGTGATTTGTGGCGCTAGAAGGAGTTTATAGATTTTCAAAGAATGCCCCTTTAATTGGCCCACGTGACTTTTGACCCCTATCTGTCTGCACCCCATATGGGCCTTGGGTCAGGAGTTCTTCTGACCAAGACTGGTGATTATAGCAATTGATTTGTGGCATAAACAGCAAAAAGGAGGGTTAGCGCGACATGACCTGTAATGACCCCGCATGATCTTTAACCGCAGTCTGTGAATATCTCATATGGACCTTGGGTCAGCGGTTCTTCTGACCAAGTCTAGTGATTATAGCAATTGATTTGTGGCAGAAACAGCAAAAGGAGGGTAAGCGCGACTGACGTGTAATGATCCCTGCGTGACTTTTGACTCCAATCTGTAAAAACCCTGTGTGGCACTTGGGTCAGGTGTTATTCAGACGAAGTGGGGTAAGAATCACGACTGTGTAATACTAGTAGCATTTTGAAATATAAGATGGGTTAGAGAGAGAGAATGCCCCTTTTGACCCCTAAATGACTTGGATTCAAAATCTGTCAACAAGCCATATGGCCAGTCACCTGGCAAAACATTGGGGCACCGGAATGCATCGATCGCACATGTAAACTGTGGAGAAGAAGGAAAAAGGGGGGGTTAGCGCGGAAAATGACCCTATCACGACCCACGGTTTCACACCACTAAATGCTGACTCCATTCGTTCTGTACAAAATGATCGAGAGGAAAACGCCATTGTCTCCCCTTTTCTCTTCAATTGAACATCTCAGACCGTAAAGCTACCATTCTGCTTGAAGATCAGTGCATATCTCCTACCCAATAAATCATGAAATTTAGGGTTAGTGGGTTATAGTTATCCCCAACAATTTTCGAGCGACTGGACTGCCAAGGCTAGCATGCACCGTGGATCTGGAGATCACGCCCTTTTTCAGTCGGGTTCCCTGTAAGAATACGGTTAAAATTGGTTGTCGGATCAAAATAACATATCATGAAACTTTTTTTTGATATCTACAGATTTTATACTTAATATTGATAGCAACCATGATTTGCAACCAGATCTCGCCATTTCTCTCAGTTTGTAGGGTTATTACTTAGGCGAGGGTCACCAAAAAAAAAAAAAACACCTCATGTGCAGTGGGGGCTGGAATTACCGTTTCTCACGTTATTTACTGGTGGAATCCTATAGGAAGATCGCAGATTTGTAAATTAATGCATTTCTGGTCTACTTGAAACCTCTTCACATTGTTGTGATCAGTCATGAGAATATTTCTTTTTTAAGTAAGTGAGCAACAAAATTAGTCAGTGTCCTTAAATATCCATCTTCTGCTATATACTGAAGATTTCTTCTTAGATAGCGCTCACCCAAAAAACTTTCTTTTCCATTGCTTGAAAGCATATATCAGAAATAAAATTTAAACAACAAACACGTACTCTTTGCTCCTTATAGCACCTGGCCTTGAGAAGGGAAAGGAGGGGTCTTATTCGGGGAGGGGTGTACTCGGGGAGGGGGTTTATCGGGGGGGGGGAGGATTGTTAAAGCATGCACACCAATGTACATTATAACAGGTTGACAAACACTTTCAACTTAACTTGTATCAAATAGCTTCACTTTCTGGATAAAAGAAGAGCTGCCATCATTGGTAAACCCGGCATGTACATCACAAAAAGTTGTCATGGCTTACCCCTTTTATCCATTTATGGGCTACTTAAGTCGGCTAACTAAAAACATGGCGCAAGCCAGACTGCCCTGAATTTTGCCACCTTAGACTCGGTCATTTACATTCGCTTAACAAACGAAGCCAGACCTGAGTGTTGTACAGCTCATTCACACTACCTTATCTTGCTTCTCGAGCAGTTTATTCCTGCGCTGACCCCCCCCCCCCCCCCTCTGCATAGACAACACTAGGCCAGGGGTACTGCTTTAGTATCACCAATGTTTTGAAAACAAGTTGACAAGATCAAATTGACTTACCGAAGTCAGGTGGAGGTCACGGAAACACTATTGTCTACGTCTGCTTACACAGCTCGTATAGGTTTCACATGATTACACTAAATGCTGCTCCCATTCGTTCCTGTAAAAATGATGCGAGATGAAAATGAAAACGTCATTTTCCTTACTCAATGGAAAATATCAGGACCTTAAGCTAACATTACGATTGAAGATCATGCTATCTCACTAACAATCATCATGAACTTAGGGTAGACCCCAAAATTTTCAAGCGAATGGACTGCCAAGAATAGCATGCACAGTGGATCCTGGAGATCACGCACTTTTTCAGTCAGGTGTTCCGTAAGGAATACGGTAAAATTGGTTGGGCGGATCAACATAACATATCAATGACAACTTTTTTTTGATTTCCTACAGATTTTATACTTAATATGATAGCACCCTATTTGCAACCCAGATCTCGCCATTTCTATCAGTTTTTAGGGTATACTTAGTTAGGCGAGGGTCACCAAAAAAAAAAACACCTCATTTGCAGGGGGGGCTGGACTACCGGTTTCTCACGTTATTTATGGTGTCGAATACCCTACGTGACCCCTATGGTGAAAACTGTTTACACCCTATATGAAGCTGGGGTCAGGGGGTTCTTGTGGCCCAATTCTTGGTTCAATCTGACCAAGCATCTGGCGCTAGTAGAATTTTGAGCATTTTGAAGCAAGGTGACAAAGAAAGAAGAAAGTCTGGAAATCGAGGAGAAGGGCAGTATATCTGAGGCGGTCCCGCAGAGTATATTACAACATTAAAAAATTGGTGTTGGTATAAGGTCAAACGTTTCCTCCCAGAGCAAGCACTGTATAAATTATATTGATCCTTGGATATTACCATATTTAAAACTACGGTGCTTCTCTGGGGTAACAAACCGTGCTTAAATAAAGTTTTTAGATCAAAAACGCGCTTTTGAGGATAATTCCAACAGCTCATACTTATCGCCATCAAAACCTCGTTCAGAAAATTTAATATGTTGAATATCTTTGATATGTATTACAGTGGATGTCAAAAAAAAACCCTACTTCAGAATAAAAAATAATTTTAAAATAGTAAGAAGTGTTTGCTCAAATGTTTGCTTATGGTTATAAAGAAGGAGAAACATGCTTTCAGAAAACGGTTTATTTGGTGTAATTTGCACTTTGGAGGAAAAAGTTACGCCTATTGGCGAGAGACTTAAAAATCCTGTTGGCCGATTTTGAGCCAAACAAAGATGCATCGCTTACATAGAGTAACATGGTCTTCAGCAGTGATTTGAGTACAAACATTTAACACCAAATTATTGTTAAACAATAGAAGGTGGGAGAGTAATTGAAGGATTATAAAATAATATCCCAGAGATTACAAAAGTAAATGCTAAGTAAAAAATGTTCGATTTCCCAAATAAGAAATTCAAGATAGCTGGTGTAAGAGTAGACCACAGTTTGGTTCAGCAAGATTTCATGGTTTGAACCTGCAACGAAACTTGGGAGCAAAAGAGAAACCATAGAAAGTTTTGTATTCCGCTTGAAAAAAAACAGCAGTGCGATATTGAATTTTAAGTTTGAATTCCGATTTATCTACAGAAAACGTCAGCTTTATTTCTTCTTGCAATTTATGGACGCTGAGCATACTGTATTTGTGCAAAATAATTACCTTAGAGATGTAAAACAAAAATCTCTAAGCAGTTTCATTATGTTCATGAACTGAGACATTGATATGGGGTGATTTTCAATAACTGACTCTTTATGATTGAACAATGGTAATCTAATTTTTTGAAGATATTTTACTTATAATTATGTTACACAATAGACCATTTTATTCAAACTGATATGTTTTTGTCGAGAAGAAATCGATACCATCTGAAATTGCATGTGTGAATTGTCTTTGCTATAATGTGTTATGGTACACGTCGGTGTCAGTCTCACCGCATTGTATGGCTAAAATCGGCCAAACTGAATTTTTAGGTCTCTCCGCAAAATTGTCATAGTTTCTGAACCCAAAGTCCAAAAGACAAATAACAATCTTCTGATAGCCTGCTTATCTCTGTAAACAACCAAAGCAAACATTGAAGCAAAAATAACGTTTAACCTTTGAAGAAAAAATCTTTCCTGACTGTAGGGTTTTTATTGACTCACACTGTAAGAAAGAAATTGGAATATTATGTATAAGTACCAAAATCACATGCTTCCACAGTCATTCGACGGGATTTTTACAAATCATCAATCAAACCATAATTATAATACTAGAAATAAATTGTTTTCATGGCCTCTCTAGGAGGGGGTTTACTCTGACGGTTAACTTATCCTGCTCCTGCAAGAGACAATTCTATGATCAAACTTAACAGCTTCAAAAGTGTTGAAGGCTCTTGATGCTGTTAATCCACCCCTCTCTGACCAGAATGTAGTCCAGCTGGACAAGTTCTCCATTTGGGCGACGGAATGTCCACAGTCTACTTGCTTGATTTTGGAGCCAGTGGCAACAAGGCTAAACCGTTCCACGAAATCCCCCACGCACACCCCATCTCTGCTGTACCCGTCCCTGCACGTGAACAGCGCATCCCCAGGCCCGAGTCTAGCACCGCAATCTCCAGGGATGCACAGAAGATTATGGGCTGGAATTGCACCGATGTCCGACCGCACCGATGTCTGCACCGAGAGACAGTTTCATCTGGATGGTAGCAGCAAATGACTGTTTCAGGATTACCCATCAGTGTAAGCTTCAGGATGCGCTCATTGCAGTTGACAAGGCTGGCACGTGACTTGAGAGCCTTTGGTGAGAAAAGAAACCCACGCCTCCTGTAGCTGCATTTTTTCCAGGCGGAGGCTGTAATAGCCAGTAGATGTTTGTTGTGCGCAATGCGGTGTGCAGATGACATCAATATCATACAGTTGTGCTTCATGTACAAGTTCTTCTTTCTTGGCTGTTGTTGATAGTGTCTGGAAGTTGTATGTGCTGATGATAAAAGCAGCATTACGTTTAACCAAGTTGTCCATGCATCTTTTGTCAATATCAGGTTTAGGACCAACCCATCATCCGAATTGGTAGTGACCAATGTTGACTCAGGAAGCGCAGTCTTCAAATCCGGGGATTTAACCCTGGTACTACGTTGTAAACAATTCAGCTTGTGGATTAGCTAAATAGTAGCTGGGATTCGCCAGGTCTCCAGCACCCTTTTCTGTTGGGGATGATCCCTTAGCCTTTGTCTTTCACGGTGACACTCACTATGCCATGACATCAATATCAATAACATCACAAACATAGGTATTGCCACCAAATGGAGCCTTTTATGTTGCTCAGAAGTCCAGATATTGGGTGAAGTATATATTAAATATTGCGGACATTTTGAAATTCAAGATGGCCGCCGGAAGGAAACAATCTGTGACTTTTCGGATGTTATATTTGGGTTCCTTGACATCTTAAACATGGGTATTGTCACCAATTTGAACCTTCTATGTTATTCAGAAGTCCAGAAATATAGAGCAAAATATGTTTAAAATGGCGGCCATTTTGAAATTCAAGATGGCCGCCAAACGGAAGTGATAAAAAATCGTAACAATTTAATTTGGATTGCTGGGACCATTATCTACATTTTAAGACCCAAAATTCTAATTGTAGCAAAAAAGCCAACAAATGACACACTGTCCCATACTACATCATAGATATCTGGGGCGTTTTAGGTCATTACCTGATATTTTACTAAGAAAGTATTGAGAGAGTTCCGCCAAAGCCCTAGTCGTGTGCTGCGCCACCTGCGGTGGTTCCGGGAACATTGCGTCGAGTAATCAAATCCAATATCCCATAATACATTGTGTAAAAATTATCCCAAATAACACAGGCATATAGCAGAATAACAGATGTGATCAAGGTCCCATATCGTGTTGTGGGATATGCATGCATCATAATCATGTTATTGTCCTTGGCCAATTTATGCTCTCTAAGGGGCTTCTCTGCAATGGGCCTACTGTGTATTGTCATAATTGACAATGCTTATTTCTTGCTAAAATACAATTTAAATAATTTGCTTATGCTGTGGAGAGAGTTAGTTATAATCCAACAAATGTTGTAAATGAGAAAAAATCAGCCCAATTTGATATCTTAAACATGACATGTTGTCAGTATAGTTTTATTTTTTTTTAGGTATTTGGAAGACCGTATACATGTGGGGCTGTAAGGAATTACAAAATAGAATATATCAGAGAACGTAAGAGTATGAGAGTGAGAGGGTGAGCGGGGCACTCAACTTTTTGAGTACGAGTATGTGTGGCGGACTTCCGACTTAGGGGCTTGGGAACTGATTTGTCTTTTAATAGGGCCTTAGAAAAAAGATTTGGAGAAAACTTGCAGGCTATGGAACAAAAATAAGGCTCAAATTCAGCTTCTGAGACGTTTTTATGTTGTGATGTAGTAGAAGTCTAAGATTTGTTTAGGTAACATCCGTCAAATAAATATACATTGTCATTGTTAATTATCTCTTGAACTATCTCTTATGTTTTAACGAAATCTTAGATATTCGATTTGTACTGATGGGTCATACTGGAACTGGCAAGAGTCATACCGGAAACACCATACTGGGAGAAGAGGTGTTCCTGAGTTCGATGAACCAAAATTCCATCACAGAAAAATGCAAGTTTGTCGAACGAGAAGTGCTAGGGCGTCATCTTGTGGTTGTCGACACGCCTGGACTTTTTGACTCAAGAGAGGAGTTTAGCATGGACAGGACTTTGATGAAGCTCAGCAAGTGCTTGGCACTTACCTCGCCAGGTCCCCATGCCTTCTTAGTGGTATTAGCCATTGGTCAACGACACACAGAAGAGCAAAAAGAATGCATTCGAATATTGAAGAGAACATTTGGAGATGGATTTTGCAAGTAAGTGCACTGTGCTGCTTGGTAGAGATAAACACTCTATAAGTAATTTGCAAAAGGAAGGCATTCCAATATTTCTAGAACTTTGATATTTTGGCATGCGCTACTTTTCGAGAGATAATATAGCATCACAAATGTGTATTTTTTAAAAATTTGTATTCAGACAGATCATCACTTCTAATAGTGGAGGAGCTAGGACCCAGGTCAACCGTCATCGTTTACCCCTCACTACAGAAAAGGTTTGACACCTTTGGTAGTTAGTATGGACCCTCTATATCAACGCTAGGTAGGTAGTACTCTCAAATTGTGGGGTCACTTTTTAATAGGGGCCAATTTTAGTTTACACAGGGGTCAAACTTTTAAAATACTCCAATGATGTTGAAATGTATGCCATATTATCCGTCTAGTCATAAGGATTCCAAAAATGTATAGTTTGTACCATCTATGACCAATGGTTTTGGAGTTATAGGGTAAAAATGGCTAAAATGGTAAAAAAGGTCAATTTCTATTTGTACAGGGGTCAAAATCAGATTGCTCCAATTTTGTTGAAAATGATAGAAGTTGTTCATCTAGCTTAATGCGTCAAAATAAGGAATATTGTGTACCATCTGCCGTGTATAATTATCATGTCATGCGACAAAAGAGGTCATAGGGTAACATAATGCAATTGGCGTGAATTCCTTGACCCTTATCTCCCGAAGTAAATATTACATATCAAAACTCTACTTTTGGCAAGTCGTCCTTACCTCAGCAATTAACTTGCAAGTTATTTAAAATATAAGAGATTAACTTTTAATTGTTGACCCGTACAATTGAGATTGACCTTTTTTTTCCATTTTAGCCATTTTTTTCACTATTTTTACCAAACTTATACATTTTTGGAATCCTTATGATTAAATGGACAATATGGCCTACATTTCAACATGTGATGGGGAATTTAAAAGTCTGACCCCTGTTGTAAACTTAAATTGGCCCCAAGTGAAAAACGTGAACCACAATTGAGAGTACGATCACCTAGCATTATGTAGAGGGTCCATATACGAATACCAAAGGTTTTAAACCTTTTCTGTATGGGAGGTAAACGAATCATTAAATAAGGCACCTATGATATCCTGCTGCTCCTCCTCTATAATACCGGTTACTTCGTCAATGTGTTATCTAATGATTTCCCATCTGTGTCGTATTCAACAAACTCAATTATATCAGAATACTAGTGAAACATGGGAAAAAAAAGAATTCAGCATTTCGTTATCAAATATTGCTACCAAGAGGGTTCAACGTTAATTACACTTAAGTGCCCAAGCTAAAATATTTCCGTAGTGGGCCGTGGGGGGGGCGGGGGGGGGGTTCCTAGGGCCCAACCCGATAACCACTTTCCTGGGAGTTGATCATTAAAGCTAACACAAGTAAATGGGGGGTCACATATATAAAAAACCACATACCACACTACATATCAAAATCCGAACTTTGACCTTGAATAATTGAAATTGGCAACTATCCGAAAAAAAAAGTGGTTCGCACATTCCATCCTATGCAACTCCAATATAAGTTTTGAACCAAAATAATTCATTATATATACCCTAGAATAAAACTTAATAAAATAGTCGTGCCAAAAAATCTAGCCCAATTATACCATATTGTATTTTTCTCAGAAGAAAACGTCAAAAATCCCCTTGGACTTACACAGTTACGAGCATGGTCATGACCAAAAATTACAAATTGATGCTATCAGCATATAAAAGGGTATTTGATTAAAGTATTATTAAGCAAAAAATCCCAAGATTTAATTACTTTAATTTTTTAATTAGTTAATATCTTGTTTTTTTTTTCACTTCCGTTTCGTGCCCAAGGGGGGTTCCTAGGGACCCAACCTAATTATTTATAATGAAGCCGTGGGCGGATTTTATTTTTTTTTAGATAAGAGTAAAGAAGCGTTTCATAAAATCAGACAATTGGGACAATTAGCAAAAACTCTCTTGAAACTTTGATGGAGAACTGAGAAATCGCAAAACAAATCAAAATTGTGGGTTTACTATGGAACCCCCCCCCCCCCTTGGGCCACTTTAAAGTGTGAAAGTGGTCCACCTTTTAGGAACTGGCCATGGATTTTCTGTTAGTGTGCAAGGTTCAAATAAATAAGTAATAAACACCGGGGATAAAACACCTTAAATAATAAATAAATATAAAATAATAATAAGTAATTATAAAAATAAATAAGTAAATAATAACCGTTAATGGAATGTGAAAAAGAATTCTATAAAAATGCAAATTTGCAAAAGTAAATTATAAAGTGTATAAAATTCTATTTGGTTCTGTTAGCTCATCAATATTACGATTTAAATGGGTTAGGGTTAGGGTTATCGAAGCTACGGCCCACATTTAATGAAGCAACAGGATCAAAAAACAACTACCCTAACAAATGCTCATGCATAATATACAAAAACTGATTGAGGCGGGTCGTGAGAGTATCCCCAACATCGGAAAAAAAAAACAACCGTTCTGAAACTCTACGCATCCTACATCAAAGAGAGGATAAAGTAGCGGACAAACCGAAGAGCCCTCGGATCGTCCTCCTTGCTCCTATGGATCAAACTTGTGGTTTCCATTTGAATGTGGGGGGGGGGGGGGGGGGGGGGCCGTCAACACCCCCCCCCCCCCCCCACCACACACACACCACACGTGGCTCCATCCAGAGTAGGCTACTAGCCAGGCTGTCATCGTCTGTTTTGTCCTCTTTTTCTTGCGGGGCACGGGCCGTTGGTGATTGGGGACATAAGGGAACAAAGTCTTAAGACGACGAAACTTGAACTGGATATTCAATTATATTCATGCCAACCATCCTAACACTTAACTGCACAAGGGGTTGTGCAGGACTGTGCATTCCGTTAGTGCAAACGGGGTGGGGGGGTTTCTCGGGACCCACATTATATATCCACGTTCCTAAAGGATTTTTAGATGAATGAAATCACACAGCATGTTTAGAAGGCTTCAAGAACTCAACAATAAAGAAATAAAACTTAAAGAAAATTTTTCGTAAGAAAACTAGGGGCAAACATTTGATTTTAATTTTTTGCGTCAAAATGTGCGCAAAAAAGGACACTAATCGTTGCCTCTATTTTCACTGCATTGATTCTCCCAGACTTGTGCTGATTGCGTTAATTCGTGGGGGAAGAATGATTTTTATTTACCATATTATAGCGCCAAAACTTAAGATGTCTCATGCCATTTTATATTTTTAGGTTACTTGCGAATTTACCATCGGTTTCTACAGTAAACTGCTATATGATGTATTATTAGAAAATTTTATGGTACCAATGGCCTACTATACTATACGTTAGGCATGGGGGGCCTCCTAGAGGCCCGGTTTAATTAGCGCAAAAAAAAAACGACCGCGATGGATTAAATTTTTGCGCCAATGCAAGCGCCAACTAAAAGTTACACAAATACAAAAATATAAACCCAAGATTAAAAAAAAAAAACGCCGACAGACAAAAAAAAAAAAAAACAAACAAAGTTGTCACTAGGAACCCCCACACCCCTTGATGTATTTAAGTGTTAACGGCCAGTCAAATTAGGACAAATGAGGACTTAACTCAAATAATTGCAAATGGAACTTATTTCTCCAGAATTGCATTGAGAAAACCTTTAAGACACAATACACCTGGCACAAAAAGTATCACGGAATGTTTTTCGATAGGCATTTTGCAAAAAGCCAGACCATTTGAAAGAGTTTTCGAAATATGACCATTTTGTTTCATAGGTCTTGCTCTTTTAATTCACACATCGTCTCTGTTTAAAAAAGCGTTTGCAAGAAATGGTGAGATAGAGCCGTCCGAAAAGACGCAACCCATAGGTCTTGCCTCTTTTTTTAAACACCTCGCCTGGCTTGTGAAACAGCGTGCAAAAATGGATGTTCCATAGGTCTTGCTCTTTCATGTAACACCTCGCATGTAAAAAAGCGTGCAAAAATGGATGAGATAGAGCGTCTGAAAGACGCAAACCCCCGAAACCAAACGTTTTTTGGAATTTTCAATGGTTACTCTGTGATACAACGTAATAATACGTGTGTATTGATTTTCCACAAAGAGGTTTACCGACTGAATGAGCGAGAAAGCCTATCTGCAATATTGATTGTGGGTGTTCGTGTCCCAGTACAATGCAATGCCCATGCCCAAAAACTGCAACTTTTGGTTTTGGGGGTTTGCGTCTTTCGGGCGTTCTATCTCAGCCATTCTTCACGCCTTTTACAAGCCAGGTATTAAATGAAAGATCAAGACCTAGACAACAAAATGTATTTAGAAAACTTTCAAAATGGTCGGACTTTGGCACAATACTGATCGAAAAACATGCCGAGATACTTTTTGTGACAGGTGTATATCAAAAGGTTAAAAAAATCAAAGGAGTAGCATATGCATTTTTAAGGGGTAGGGTTTATAGAGGGGTTAGACAGACATTAGACATTATTTTATTCACACCTCCTCTTCCATGATTATACATTAATGGCAATACAATAACATTATCGAATTATAGTGTTTAAACAATGGAAGAATTATACAGTGTATATGCAGTATACAATAATGAATACAATAAGCATCCAAATTCAAATCTATATTCTATATTATATATAATTATTACGTGAGTTGTAATACAGTTAAGATTTGGTCATTTAAACACAAACGATTATAGAAAGACATAATAACTTGTTGAAATAATAATAATGAGTATGGGGAAGATGTGTGTGGGAGAGGCCATTAAGATCAACTGAACTTTAAGATTGACCCCACCCAGTAGAAAGTGGGACTTATTGTGGGCCATCAAATGCGGGACAAAAACAAAACAAGACAGCAGGACAAAACAAAATAGGACAGGACCGGGGGTTACAGAAGTGATTGCCAATAATGTGTATAATATCAGGGTATAAAACATAACAGTTGAGATGGCGAAGTTAATGAGTGCTATATCGGGAAGAGTGCAGCAGAATAAGCACAACGAGCTGGGGCCTGATAGAATGTTATTAGGCCAAGATGTTGACGGCAACTACGGTATATCGATTTAAGATTTGAATAGTATTATATAAATGTTAATCCGGAGTAATGTTATATAATTTATGCAATGGAAGTTATGGTAAATTCAGCGGATGATGTAAATAAAACAAGGAAAAACCAAAAAGTAAAGAGGATATACGTAATTAGTATTTGGAAATAAGTTGACTTTTAAAATTTGATTTAAATTTATTGACTGCATTTGATGATTTTATATTTTGGTCAAGGGAATTCCATATCCTAGGACCGGAATTTTTGATTGAGTATTTAGTTAAGTTCAAAGTTGGTTTAATTGGAATAAAATTGTTGGCATGTCTAGTGTTATATTTATGAATATCTTTGTGTTTATAGAAGAAGTTTGCAAATGATTTGGGAAGGTTATTATTAACATAACGGTACATGAAGATTGCTGTTTGAAGCTTATTTATATCGAATATGTTAAGTGTTTTTAGCTTGTGGAATAATTGTTTAGTATGAGTTCAATAGGGAGAACCAGTACAAATACGGATTGCTCGTGTTTGAAGTTTAAATAGTATATCAAGGTGAATTGGATTATTTGAGTTCCAGGGACAGTGAGAGAGGTTAAGTGTATTATTCGAAATTGCCCAGGCAATATTACTGTATGAGATATAGGGAAGAACAAGAGTATTGTACAGGGTGTCTCAAAAAACATTGTTCTGTGATTATCAGGACTTGCGCCCTCTTTTGGATCACTCAACCGTAGAAATGTTTTTGCCAGCATGTAGCATAGTCAGTTATCTTCTTTTCCTGCAAAAATTAGAAACTTCCATCAACACCTTATGCAAATATCGGCAGTTATGCAAGATCATGCCATTTCAATTTCTGCGAATGGGATTTACACAGTTAAGGAGTGAGAGGAGAAAACTTGGGCTGAGAATTTTACTTATAGGTCTCTAACCATGCAAACAATCCAGAATGTTTTTTTGTTTCTACAAAATACAAGCATTCTTCAATTAATGCCCTATGACCTTTCATGATCCAAATTTCACTTAAACGACCACTATATCACTTCATCTACCCCTCCAGAATGTCCATCATGCTTTTTTTCGTGTAAGCCAGTGTGTAAGAAATCTTTCTCCAAAGTTGTAGTTGCTGGTACAACTCGGGGAAAGAGGCGTCATCACTAGGGATTACTTTGCCAGGGTAGCTTAAGTGAAGTAGGGGTCATGAAAGGTCATTTAGGCAGGCTCGTAAGTAGGGCTTGTGATCATACCCTCAAATCCAAATGGACCCCTTTTTTACTGGTTTCTTTGAAAAATGTCTAAAATTTAAGATAGTTTAGATGAAATTTGACAAAAGTTTTATTCTTTTGATAAAATGCAAAAGCCCAAAAGGACAATTTGGGAGAGGGTAGGTCCACTGGTACGCAAATATCTACAATATTTCACAAACACCCAGATAAATTCTGCATATGGACCTGTACGATTGGTCAACTATAACAATGCTCCAATTTTGCTGAAAGCATTCCAAAATAGTTTATCTTGTCTCAAGGACTCACTATCCATCGTTTATGTAGTATACAATTTATGGTAAGAGAGCTGGCTGAATGCTCAGCCCAAGTTTTCTCTCTTCACTCCTTAACTGTGTAAATCCCATTGGCAGAAGTTGAAAAATCATGATCTTACATAATTGCCGATATTTGCATAATTTGTTCGTGGAAGTTTCTAATTTTTGCAGGAAAAGAGGATAACTGACTATGCTACATGCTGACAACAAAAATTCCACGGTTGAGTGATTCTAAAGAGGGCGCAAGTCCTGAGATCAAGCCCCATGTTTTTTTTGAGACACCCTGTATAATGTGAACAGAATATTAGTGGTAGTGTGTATTTGCGTCTTCTAAGAACACCAATACTTCTGGACACTTGATTTGTGATCTTGGAGATATGGTCTTTCCAGTTCATATGTTTGTCAATTACAACGCCTAGAAAAGTAGTGTTATTTACCGGATTAATTTTGGAGTTATCAATTTGTATGTTGAGTTTAGGGAGTTTGTTAGACTTTTGGTGAAGTGAATGTAGTTAGTTTTTTGAACATTAAGTGAGAGCTTATTCGCTTTAAACCAATTTGTGACATGAACCATTTCATTGTTGAATGTTTTTATGAGGGTATCTAGGTTGGGATGAGAGAGGAATATGTTAGTGTCATCTGCAAATAGAACAAAAGAAAGAAGATCAGAGGAATGGGGGATGTCGTTCACATAGAGAAGGAAAAGGAGAGGCCCGAGTATAGAGCCTTGTGGGACACCGCATTCAACAGGAAGACGACCAGACGGATGAGTATCAAAACAGGTAAATTGTTGCCTATCGGAAAGATAGTCTGCAAGTAGCGCTAAGGGAGTTCCACGTATGCCATAATGGGAAATCTTGGTTAGGAGAATGGAATGGTCTATGGTGTCGAACGCCTTAGATAGGTCAAGAAAGATACCAATGGTCTGATGATCAATTGAGAGAGCCGAAGAAATGTTATCATAAATGTCTAGTAGAGCTACAAAATTCACTATGGGCTTCTAAACATCAGTGTACCTCCAGTGTTCCAATTAGCTACTTTTCATACAAGACATGACCATCATCTTAAGTACTCTGTTCCACATAACGCTACAAATATGTATAAGTATTCGTTTTACCCGAGGGTCATTAGAGTTTGGAACCAGTTAACAACAAACACGGTCTCATCACCTACTACCCAGATTTTCAGGAACTGTGCACTTCTTTTTTTTTTTTTTTTTTTTTTTTTTTTTTTTTTTTTTTTTTTTTTTTTTTTTTTTTTTTTTTTTTTTTTTTTTTTTTCTTGCACCTTTGTTATTTTGCACCACTGGCCATCGACGCCACTTCTGCACGTCACACAGCACTGTATAGGCATCCCAGTTTATCTGCAACGCAGATGCGAGAGGGATTACAGCACCAAGTACCAAGTACCAAGAGCCAGATCAGTGGAATGCTTTTTCCTGAGGCCATATTGATTGGGGTGAAGGATATTGTGCGAAGAAATTGTCAAGCCTATTGTAGATCAGGCGTTCGAGGATTTTAAAGAAACATGGTAGAAGTGAAATAGGGCGATAATTGGAAAATGAGTGAGGGTCGTCCTTCTTGAAAACTGGAATGACTTTAGCAACTTTAAGTTCAGCAGGGAAAACACCAGTAGAAAGGGAAAGATTAATTTGGAGATAATATCAAGAATTTCCTTGGGTGTTGTTGGATGAAAAAAAAAACCTGATTTTCAAAAGGTGTCTTTAGGAAATCATGGAAGCTGGTTGGAGAATGGATCTGACTGGCTAGTTTGGGGCCAATTTCAACAAAGAAGTTATTGAATCTCTCAGCAATGTCTTTGGGATCAGTAATTTTCGTAGGGCCATCAGTGAAATATGTAGGATTTTTTGCTTTATTTGTTTTGCCAAGAATATGGTTTCCATGTGTTTTTAATATTGTTTTATAAGAGTTAAATTTATTTGTGCAATAAATTTTACGCGATATTTTAAAAAATTGTGTTAATTTATTTCTGTGATTAATGTATTTATTTTTGTTAGCTTCATTTGGGTGTTTAAGGTAAGTTTTATATAATTTATTTCTAGTGTTTCATATAATCATTGGTGAGAATAATATCCAGCAATGTCAATATAAACTTAAGTTAACATCATTTGAATATACATTAGATAGTTAGAAAAAGAATTTAAGGGTAGGCAATGAGCAAGGAAGGAAGAAAAAATATAACGTATGATCAAAAGTGAAAATATCAACTAGCAATGAAAATATTTACATGATATTAACACCAGTTTGTACATTGGTACATTTTATATGGTGGGCAATGAAAATTTAGGTGATGGAACATGAAAAGGACCAAGCAACAATGCAGGATATTTTAGTTGTATTAATTAATAATATAATAAATATAAATACATGAGAAAAAATTTAGGGGGCACAGACATTGAACACCTGCATAGCTGGCATTGCAAGTAGGATACAATAAGTATGATTGATACAAAAACTATGGCAAGCATAGTATACAGGTGAACAATGGCGATTTCCACAATACTACAACGCTTCGGTAGTATGTGCATTTATTACAATATTGGGTCAATTGAGAAAATATAGGGGTGAAAATATGAAAAGGGTCAAAATGCGTTGGAAAGTATACCACATGGACTTGCACCTTTCATGGATTCAGAAAAGGTATAGTTTGCTCTATCTGCAGGTTGAAGTTCAAGAGTTATGAGTTCAAGGTCACAATGGGGGGGGGGGTAAAATTCCACATACATCTGTGCAACGGGGCTGATGGTATTAGCCTTAACCTCGGAGCTAATAGTAGTAACCTTGGCAACGGAGCTGATGGCATCATCCTTAACCAAGGAGCTAATAGTATTAACCTTAGCAATGGAGCTGATGGTATTATCCCTACCAATGGGGCTGATGGTATTGTCCTTAGCAACGGGGTTGATGGCATTAACCTTAACCGCGGAGCTAATGGTATTAACCTTAGCAACGGGGCTGATGACATTATCCCTACCAATGGGGCTTGGTATTGTCCTTAGCAACGGGGCTGATGGCATTAGCCTTGGCCGCGGAGCTAATAGTATTAACCTTAGCAACGGAGCTGATGGCATTAGCCTTAACCGCGGAAAATAGGAAACACGGAGTTAAATTGCTATAAATCATATATGTTGTGGTAGGATGATGAAACTTGGTGGGCGTGGTCAACATTCGGTGCCAATTTTTTTAAGGTCATTTCAAAGTCATTCAAGGTCAAATCACTAAATATGTGGTAGGAGGACGCAACTTGGTGGGTGTGGTCAACATTCAGTGGCAAACATTTTAAAGGTCATTTCAAGGTCATATGCGGGGTCATTTAAGGTCAAATCCGTGCACATGGTTATATGGTCATCAAACATAGTGAATGTGGTCAACATTCAATGCCGAAATTTTTAAAGGTCATTTGAGGGTCATGCGGGGTCATTCAAGGTCAAATCCTTGCACATGGTTGTATGGTCATCAAACCTAGTAAATGTGGTCAACATTCAATGCCGAAATTTTTAAGGTCATTTGAAGGTCAAATCACTAATCATGTGCTAGGAGGATGAATTTGGTGGGTATGGTCTACAGCGAGAGATCCATAGATAAAGTTGTTGTTAATTTAATTTGCTGTTCTTATCATAACACACATTGAAAGTTTTTCATAGCTGCCACATTTTTTTCTCCCCAACCCTGTAGCAATTGCACTTTAAGCCGGTGGTAATCAGTGTTTTTTTTTTTTAAAAACCACTAGGTTGTAATTTAGCTAAAATGTCAGATTGATTTGCGAAATTGAGTTTTGAGGATTGGGGGTCTAGGGGTGTTTTTTGGGGGAAGAAATTGGTTAAAATCGGCTCAAATAGGGGTTTCGCGAGATTGTTCTGTCTTGGTGCCCCCGTATACTATACTACTGGTGTCCCTGAGGAGTCGAAGGTGCTGATTTTTTTGATGTAAAGTTTTCCGTCAGGATGTCCTCGTCTTTTGGGTTCTTTGGTGCAAAAATTGTGAAATTTATAATTTCGTATGGGGGTATATGCGAATCAGTGCTGTTTTTGTGTTGAAATATAAGCAGGTCAAGGTCACCTTTTTTCAATCTTTCGGGACATTTCTGTAGCAAAATGCAAAGTGGGAAGTCTGTTGAGTGTCTATTCTATATGAAATTATTATTATGACACGATATTTGGGTGCCTCAAAATCTCTCGTTGCACCTTTAAAGTGCTGCTGTTTAGGTGTTATACAATGATTGCTCATTTTGTTATTATGATATGTTGTCTAAGGGCCACTGTCGGTGGTTTACGAAGGGGAGTCGGGATATTTGGTGTTTGCAGCGGTGGCTTGCATGGGGTGAGGGATGGGTTTTATAGATTTCTCATGCGCTATATTTTCCAACCTGAGGGAAAAATTGCAGGGAAGGGAGGAGATAGCGGCATTTGGGGATGGGGATCTCTTTTATGGAGATCCAATTCTTTGAGTGCTGCTGTTTTCTCGCTTTTCGTGTCGTTTTTTATTTGGAAAAGACCTTATTCAGATTTTGGGGTCCTGTCCTTCACTTTAGACTGCTTTTGCGAATTTCGAATGTCTTGACTCTTTTGGTTGAATCGCTGGTGGTGGTTTTACGGGCTTTTACGGGACATAGGTATAGCGTAAATTCATGAAGTGGTTTCTGTAGTAATGTACTGTATAATGTATATAGGTAGTCTTGTGTGTAAAAATTTGTGTGCATGTGTGGGTGGGTGGTATGTATGATGCATAGGAAAAACCTTGACAAAACCATGACGGGTATATGAAAATAAACTGACTGCGTGTGTGAAAAGAAGGTCAAATCTATTCGGGAGACCCCCTGCTATCATTACTTTTGGTTATTTTCTCGCGCACTTTTGGGAGTATCAATAGTTTATGTGAAGGTGTGCATTTGTTTCCTGGCGAAATATATTAAAATTTCTTTTTTCTGGGTGTGTGTGAGTCTATTGTGTTTGGTTAATTTTTTTTCTGGTTTTTGTGTAAGATATGTGTGATGAACGTTAAATTTGTTCTGGAAAGTTTTGGTCATAGTTTATGGTTTGGGGCTGGTACATACATACGTAACTGGAGTATAAATCTAAAGATATTTTTGTGTATTACAAATGAGGTGAAAGAATCTAGGAAACTTACAAATATGAGTTTTAATTGCAACTATGTAACTGTTTTAAGATATGTCAATACCGATGTCGGCATTTAAAATCAGTTTTTGGTTGTACCATTTTTTTTAGACAGGCTGTAGGCCTATAATAGTGTTAGGTCTAAGTTGGTGAATTTCTCCTTTTTTTCTAAATATTTTGTATTTTGTTAAAATTTGGAGAATGGAAATTAACTTATTTGTATGTAGGTGTGCGGTTTGAAATGGTGAATTATGAATGGGAGAGTATAAAATGTCATTTGGTAGTATGCATGTAGGGGGAGTAAGCAAATTCTAGTCTAGTTTGTGTGTAAATGTATTCACTGTGTAAAACTGTAGACAATTTCTGTTATCTTAGATATTGGATAGCGTTTTGTATTATCCAAATTTTTTGTATTTGTGTTATGTGAAATAGAATTAAAAAAAAACAACAACAATCAATTGATTACTTGCTTCGAATCTCGATTAGGTATAAGCATTGAAGCACGTCGAGCAAGTTAGCTGTAGGAGATTATGGTGTTTTGGAAGAAAGGAAGGTCTGTGACCATCCGCCTGTGATTGTATCATAATTTTAAGCTGCCGACTAATTTTCAGCTATCTAAAAGTCGATCATATAGCACGGCAAAGACAAAAGCAAGGGGGAACCAGCGACGTTTAGTCACGTGATCTATCTGAGACGAATATACCGAACAGAGATTCGAAGCAAGTAATCATGGATTGTTTGCAGCGTGCAGTGTCTGGTACGATATTGTTTTATGGTAATTCAACGATCCCCGACTGAATCGAAAAACAGTAATCATTATTCACTACATCAATGTATAACCCCAAGAGTTTTTCTTTCATACCTCGACAATAAGACTGGAATAATTTACCAGACACATAACTTCGATAACAGAACGGACCAATTTAAATCAGCCTGTGTCAATTACTTCAAGAGCATCGCCATACTAAGTTTTTCATCAAGCATTGCGCACACCACTGCCTGCACGGTTTTGTCCCACCAAGGGATGTTGTGCAGTATCCGTGTATGTGTATTTTCCCACGACGATCTTCCAACCATTGACCAAGCCGTTCCATTAGCATGTAAGGAGGCTTACCAAGGAAAATTTCGATAGAATAATTGGACTGAAAAAAGGCACCACAAAAAATAATTACGTTTAACCCTATCCATTGTACGCCTGACTTAACATCCATGTTACAGCGACCAAGGGGGTGACACGCATTCAAAACCAGTCGTCCGTGCCTGGGCTCTGACATTTTGAATATTGCACGGAATAATTATCATGTTTTGGGTGCGTGTATACACACATTGTCAATTCAGATACAACAATCCGCCAAAATACAGTTGTTGGATGTTGGTGCTTTTGTGGTTAAATTTTGTCCTACCCAGGCCACACACCGAATGAAAATGACACATCAGTCGTCTTGATTTACATAAACCGCCTCAATTAATACATCTTTTCACCTAAGCGCGCATTGCATTATGAGAAAGAGTATCTGATCACAATGTCAGGTACACTATTATTCCACCTGGCCACCTCTAACACATATCCTTAATTTGTATCACTACCGATTAGTGGAATAGGCAAGCGGCACCACAGTATGTGGAAGAAGGGAGGCAGCCCATTGCTTTCTATTGTTGGTACTTAGTTTTCTTTGGTGGTCGGCAATACATGCGAGACGGTGAATTTTCTAAAATTACGTAACGTTTTTGCCTCTTATCTATATAGAACCCTCTATTGCATCAGACTGTTCCCCTGATTCATTTACGCTACTCACCTCACTGTTGATCTTCATGAAAGAAAGTAAAAAATAAATGTGGCCTCTGAAATGATGGTAACTAGCCACACGCCATTGATTTTAAAAGATTATAGCTTTGTGATTCCATTCACTTCCCGATTTCACAGGTCACAATTTCAAAGGCTTTTCATTACAACTAATACGCAAATGATTCGATTCCCGGCTCTTTTGTAAATTGAACATTCAATAGAGCTGCTTTCCATTAATTCAAGGTATCAGAATTGGTCGGTTGTAATAGGTTTGCATAGGGCAGCCTATACTTACTTACAGGAGAGCATACCTGTTCATATTATAAATGACCGAATGTTTGGACAAAGTGATATCTTTGGACAACGTCAAATAGATACCTGAAGACAGTAACATCTTTTACTTTTTTGATCATCATCCCTGCCCATCCCCGCACCAAAGATCGCTCTTCAGACAAACGTACTATACAGACAGGACATCTTTACTTTTGATCATCATCCCTGCCCATCCCAGCACCAAAGATCGCTCTTCAAAAACGTACTATAGAAGTAGAAGATTTGAGTTTGGCGGGCTATTTTAATCAATGATGCTCACACTTGCGTGTTATTTGTCAAAAATCCTTAACACATTTTAGTACTCAGTGACTTTTGCATTCAAGCATGGAATAATATAAAATGAACCCCAATTTTACACCATGAAGGAACCTTGTCCTCCGCTACTGTAGTCCTGTATATCACGGTATGACACAATAGGTTTGAATGAATACAGATGTTACTAATATGGTGATAAATGGTATAAAAAACAGAGCTGTTGTCAACCGCCTTCCGTGGTCTAGCGGTTTAAGCTCTCTCTGAGGTACGATGTAATGAAACAGGTTCGATCCTAGTAGAGTTGTTTTTATTTTAATTTGTTTTTTCAAATGCCAAGGTTTGCCATTTTGGAAGTGACTATCTCGCCATCCCTATTCCGGCAATAGCGTTGGAAATCTATTTACCGGACAAACTATGCGGGCGCTTATATATATTATATTCTATCATCTCACAATAGTATTATCGGTTTATTCCGTAAAGCTTATGTGGGATTAAAATCAATAACCACCCACATCCTCCCTCCCTAGTGTAGTGATAAGAGCATCGATTTATACTGCAGGTATCACAGTCGAATCCAACATGGCCTTCTCAAATGAAATATCTTGTCAATATGCTTTTAGCGTAAAGAGAAATATACTAAGTCTGTCCAGTTTGTCCGTAATAGATTTCACAACAGTTAAATTCGCCAGACTATCCGGCGAATGCGTTTGCTTCAATTTTAGTGTTTGCGGAATTTGCGATATGTTTGCGGATCACTGTAGGCTGGTAAATATATGATATGACCTGCAAAAACTTGCAATAGAATTTTTTTCACCAACCATGCATTTCTATAAGGTCCCCAGAATGACATGCTAAAAGTCCAAAAAAATCCAAGTGGTGGAAGTAGCCTAATTTGCTAAATCCAAAATGGCTGCCAATTCCTTGTTTTTACATTCATTTCACTTCAACTTTATTTCCATAAAAATCATATTACACAAAAGCAAATACTAGACAAAATTTATGGAGGAGTTGACCAAAAGCCAATGAGACCAGACTGGGAGTCAACCCCTGAAAGTTTTGTTACAACATCTTAAGATAAGTACAACAACAAAACACCAAAAAACGGCTCAATGCCTCATGATTCAATTACTCAAATTTGAAAATAACACATATAACAAATAAAATAAATAATGCAAAAAACGATTCTTCTATTTGGAATAGTTCCTTTTATTGTTTGCGAAAGTGAGGTACTGATTTCGAATTTGTTAGATGTTTCCCCAAATGTTCCTACATACATACATACATAATATTTTAAACGCGCCTTTACCCCCAGTCAAGGCGAAATACAACTAATGCACAAAGGCATGAAGTAAAGACAACAGAAGCAATGAAATGTGTGACTGAACATGACCCTTAAGAGACCAGGTAAGTTTTACCTCTGTTTTAAGCAACGAGAATGGTGCTTCTCTACAAAAAGTGTTCCACAAATAGGACCAGATGTTCGCACGGATGGTCAGTAAAAACTTTCTTATTTCTCGTAAGATGTAAAGTGTTTATATTTTCCTTTGCCGTACTTGTGAATGTCCCGACCGTTACTAAAAAGCTGTTAAATGTACTCGGCAAGTTGTTAATGGAATATTTGTACATAAATATACCAAGCTCTAGTTTGTAATATATCTCCTTAAGGCATTATATCGGGCAAATAAGGGTGCAGTATGGCTTTTGTAATTGCCGTATGTGATATTGTCCTCACGCCCTTTTTGAAGCTTTATTAATTTCTCTAGGTACGGTTTACAAGTATTCCCCCATATTAAGATTCATAATTTAATATTAAGGCAGAATTAGAGTACAATATAGAGAGTAAAGTATACATTCCGGTATAAGTGTTGTTATTTGTTTAATACACCAATGTTTCCTGAGATTGTTTTTGGGTAGAATTATCATATGACCATTCCAGTAAGGTTTTTCATCTATCAATACACCAATTTTGTTTGTAATCGCTAGTCCTAAATACTGTTGCAGCCCTTAAAATGAATATGTTTATATTAAATACGTATATTATGTTTCATACGTTAGATAGAAATACTAAACTGATGGTGGATGCATAAATAATTTGCATAAATCAAATGGCCGCCAATTTTTAGATTTTTAATTAATTTTTGCTGTATTTCTTCTCTAGATAGCTGTGACAGATACATAACTTTTAACATTTCAAAGTTATTCCTACTTCACCATGTTATAGAGAGAAGCTAGTCCTTAATTAAAACCCAATTGGCTGTCAATTTTTACTTTATTTGATCAAACTTTGTGAAACGAAATTTTGTGAATATGTGACACACCAACTTTTGATGGACTTTAAATTTATATTCCATATTAATCTATTTTTCTACTGAATATTTCTGGTGTGCCTTAATTTGAATACACCCATGTGGCTGAAAAGTAGGCACTGCAAATAAAATATTGATAAAAAAATGTTATGTTCTGGTGGAGAATGACTATTCGTACTGCCAACTGCGATTTGATAATAAGGGTCCACCTGCCTTCTTCTCAAGAACTCATGGGGCGTTTACCTCTCCCGACCTGTCAACAGTCACCGAGAACATCCGATCCCGCTTCTCCAGAAAGATCATTCCTAGATTCACCAGATCAGACAACTGTCCTATCTCGGTTATCAGTAACATCAATGTCACCCTCTGGCCTTTACAAAAAGAGATGGAACTTCAGGAAAGCCGAGTGGCCCAAGTTCAAACAACTCATTAGTGACTTATCAAAATCCAAGTTGCCAACCTGCTTCTTCATCCTTCTAGCACAAGCCAAAGGCACATGGTAAACAATTCAACTTTACCCACTCAAGCTGCAAGGCCTGGAAACCGTTAAATCAACAAATGCTCACTGGTCCGTAGCTGTCCAGTTGAGGCATTGTCCTGTGTCGGCTGCACATTGGCAATCGCTTAGTCCTTGTCCCTAATGGAAGTGTCAAGACCACAGGCAAAAGCCCATGACCGTGCTGGTGTAAAGAATAGATTTTAAAAACTTCTACAAACCCTCTCCACTCCACCGTCGAGTCCCATGTCTTAACCATCCACCTATGAGATCCCGCCGAAGCAATCAAGTTTTCAAGAATGTGAAAGCTCCTGGCAACGACGACAGCAATCCCATGAAAAATTCTGGAGCATATGGCACCTTAAAGCTGGCTGGCTCCAATTCTTTTCTCTACTTCAATGTGAAATCATCAAGCACAATTCCCTCAGATATGTAGACTTTTCATATCAAAGGTCAGTGTACTCCGAAGCTAGACACAGCACCGAGCCCAAGAGAGTTACAGACTATCTCGCTGCTATCTCAACACATAAATAAGCTGCTTGGGAGACTGATACGTCATATGATAAATGATTATAGTCAAGGCAAATCTACCACCCCTCACCACAAATTGGCTTTCCAGGGGTAAACCCACAACAAGGAATCAATAGCAAATTTGCCAATGATATCGAGACAAGAAGCCTTCAAGAAGAAGCAGAAGTTTGGACAGTCCTTTATAGATCTATCTAGAGATGTCCCTTGATACATTCCTGTGACATGAGAGGTCCTCTAACCGTTTAGCTCCTTTCCCAAAACACCAAGACATACAGTCCCTGCTGCCAGACTCAGCTTGTGTCACCTGGACCTCAGAAGGCTCGCAAGGGGCTGGACTGGGGTTCATCCTTTGACACTTTACACGCATCAACATGTTGCTTCTTTGGCATACTCAACTGCTGAATATGCCTCACCAGTATGGAGTCACAGACATTCACACAAGATTGATGTCATTCTGTATGATGTAATGAGACTTGTTAGCGTTGCCTTTTGGTGACGCCTGTAGATAATCTTCCAATTAATTTCTGCATATACCTCCTGCAACCTTGGAGGATCCTTCAACGATCAAGGCCCGCAAGAATGTGACGACATGGTAACGCCATTCTCCCTACCAACACTATTTAAGGGTGTGAAAATTCCACGAATCCTTTACTACCCAATCCACACACTGTCAGTCGCAGCAACCCATGGATATGTGGGATCAACCCAGATCGTCTGAGCAATGGTCATCCTCTAACCTTGAACCTAAAGCATATGTCTAACAGCCCAAAGGTTGATACCTTGAAGAAAAGCACAGATCAACCTGAACGGACTCAGAGAACCGCGCACAATATAGCCACAAAGCCCACCACTCACTGATTACTGTGAGGTCTTATTAATCCCCATTTCTCAATTGCAAACACTGGATTCTTGAAATGGTAATTGGTATAAGGATACGACGAAGAAAAGGTCTTGTCGGCAGCTGAAACCCACTTCTCGATGAAGAAATCTGGATCTTGACTTGAAGATCCTTTTTTACCATTTGAAAAACTTGGAATTTCATCGAAAAATTAATTCTCGATGAAAACTTGGTGTATCTTGGTGTATTGAAAAATACATTGGTCCTCGGACCGCATGTGTCACCTGCCGTCACGGTTTGTAATGATAGGCCTCATATGACCTTTGACCTTGGCATGTGACCTTTGATCTCATCAACAAATTAGGGATCCAATGTTGCATCTATGACTCGAGTTTGGTTCCAATTGAACTTCAACTTTTCAATTAAGGTCGATTTTACATTACATCTTACAACTTGACCTCACATGACTTTTGACCTTGGTATGTGACCTTTGACCTCATCAACACATGAGGGATCCCATGTTGCATCTATGACTCAAGTTTGGTTTAAATCCATCGAAGTATGCGGATATTACAAGCAAATGTTAACCTTTTTTACATCAACAACAGACATCAACAACAACAGGAGGCATGCGACACAAAAAGTTGGATTCTTCTCTTGGCGAGAACCTGTTTTTTTAAATAAAAATCTATTTTTTCATGGAAAACAAAGTAACTAGTATATGCATTCTCTACAAACTAAACATTTTTTTTTCACTTTTTTTAACTGTAAGTTTGTATGAATCTTTGCTTTGTAATGATTTCGGAGAACAACTTTTATTTTGTATTAATGCCCCAAGGGCCATGAACATTCACATGTTCAACTATTAACAAATTTAATTTATGAAGGTAATAGTATTTAAATTTTAGATATAAAGATACAATTTTCCGACCACCCATGTGTGATCGTGAGGGGGTGTACGATGGATGTGGGGTTGCTCTAAGCATTATATAGCCAGTGATAGTGAAATGTGGTTTTTGGTCCTGTAAGTGCAATAATAGATGTATATTAACCGCTTCAAAGTTGACTCTTGTTCCCCAATTTGGGGGTAGAATTGACAGCTATTTTGGATTTTATGCAAACGAAGGTATACTTCTTACCAAGCAGTATGGTGTCCCTGTTATAATACAAATACAATATAAGTCATAATGTACTAAATTTAGGCATTTTCGGTGGTAAAATAAATTTAATAAGCATATACCACAATTAGTGACCATCTTAAGAATTGGCGGCCATTTTTGGCTTTATGCACTTAGTACACTTCTGTCAAGAATTAATGGTGTCTTGTATAAGACATACATATAATGTATTCATAAATATACCAAATTTAGGCTAAAATAGGTGCCAAAATTTAGTTTAGATCAAAGTAATTATAACAAACTTTGTAAAAATCTATGATTGGGCGGCCATTTGGATTTATGCAATTAGTCATATTTCCCACCATTTGGATAGTTCTGGACTTTTAGTGGCATTCTGGGGACCTTATAGAAAATGCTTGTGGTGCAAGAAATTCTATGCAATTTTTTTTCCAGCTTCAACTAGAAATTTAAGTTATTTTTCTCAGCCTATAGCCCTAGTTATGATTGCCCACCGGACCATATTACCACTTTTATTGTCATGAAGACCAACATTTCAGGGTAATAATAAGATTTTTTTTTTAGCAATTTCAGTTCGGTGCTACGATCGTACCTCATCACCTCATAGTTAAAATTTCAATGCAATTAATTACTTAACTCCCTAACCCATTGAATCTCAAAAATCTCACAAATGTACAGTTGTTGTGTCTATGTTGTAATGTTGTTATGATTTTTTGTCATAAATTGGATTTTTTTAAGATTGAGTGGATTTAAGGTAAGTGAACCACACACACATCCACACATGCCGCACACACACAACACATGCCCTCCCACCACCCCCAACACACACCCTATCTTTTAAGTAGCAAATAATTATTAGAATATTTAATTCCTTCAATCTATCTAATAGTACTGGCTTAAAGTCAGCTTTAAAAACTCAACGGTTATTTGTCCTGAGTAAAGTGTGCGCATAATATTTTATATGGATATTTAAGGTAAATTTCAAATTAAATAAATAATCATTTTTTTTTTGTAAAAGGGCCGGGTACAAAACACGGAACCTGAATCATGCGATAGGAAGTCCTCTTGAGTATTTTCACACACCTTATGTGATTTCTCCAATTTTCTGGGATTCATCTTTATATATTCTTCACACTCCAGGTCCATTTCTGTATTTATTTCTTTGTATTTTAAGTTATGGTTATTCTCAGGCCTAAATGGGTTTCTTGCCTAATCCCTCCATGGGGGGTTTTGTTTTTGTCATTTGATTTATTTTTTTTTTTATTTAATTTAATAAATTGAATGGAATTGGAAATTGGAATTTTAGTTGTAAAAATAGAAATATATACGGTCTATTTTTTCTATGAAATTTCTGGCACGCCGTATGTGTGTAGTGCCTATAATTAAATCATACGTTTTATGTGAACAGTATACGAAAAACTGCATTACACTAAACGTTTTTTTAAGGAAGCATTCTATCGAATGAATATGAGGTGCGCGGCGCACTGGTTCTCATTGTGGCAGTTTGGTGAAATTGCATTCTGATTAGTTCAAATAACATAACACCCAGTCATTCGTTCGGATAGACTAAAGGTGAAGCGAAAGTGAACTATCATTGTGGTAATTTCAGAACGATCCCTTTTCGGGACAGTTCACCGAGCTCCTTGCTAGACACTGCAAAGGAAAGTTCTGTCAGTGAGAAACAATATTGCATTTTACGGACATTTCTGTGCGGCAATAGCAAATAATTCTCTTCATCATCACGGTACGTTTTAAGTTGGCTAGGGCCGTGTGGATTATATGAAGACTGTCTTGTAATATTTCTACATAACTCCAATATAATCAATAAGAAAATTAGGCCATTTATTGGTTGTATTTGGGAAATCTCTCGCTCCTAAAAAATCTGTTTTTCAGGGTTTTTTTTATCATTTTAATTAAATGATCAAATAAATTCTTAAATCCAAATAAATCCAATTAAATGGTGAAACTGCCAATTTACGATTTTTTACATATTTTTTCTGGAGTATTGGAATATTGTTTTCTCTATGCTATTGCTACGCCTGTCCTCAAAAAAAAAAATGGTATCAATCAAAAACCGATTTTTTTCAATATTATATTTTCAACATGTAAGTCCGTTTTGTACATCACATTAAAGAGAAATACCAGGCTTTCCAGGAATTTTTTTTTTTTCATCTCATTTGCTTGTTTCAATCGAGAGAATAACTCCATTTACTGCAAACCAAAAAACGAGTTTGTCCCACTTTCTTGTTGAGTGACAACAGGGACGATCTTTAAACATACTTATTCCACACTTGAACAGATATGAAAATCGTTAAAAAGGGATTAACTTTTTTTTTCATAAAGACACTCTAAAAGATACGAAAACGCTACTAAGGTGAAGTTATGTCCAGTAAGTTTTCTGGCTTTAAGATAAGTTGGAAAACTTCTGACATACTGTTGTTTGTTAGAATTAGAAGAGAACCAAGAGAGTACAGCTGGCGTACAGTAACTGGAGGAGAGAGTTTTTTTTAGGTCTTGAAGTTAATTGAAACGCAAATTCCTACCAACAATTTTGATGAATGTGCTTACAAATTTTGTTCAAATGTTTGTGACTTCAACGATTTAGTGTAAATGCACCAAAGTCGTGGAATATTTTAAACAATTTCTTTGGATTTGGAGGTGTTTATTTGGTTGCAATTCCCTTTCCTTCGGCATTGATTTTAACAGATACCAATTTGGTCATAAATTCAAAGTTCCATGTCCTGCGTGCAATGCATATTTGCCTTGCGATTCTTTCTGCACCGCAGCTATTTCCTTGCACCCTGATATGTTGATTATAAACTGTGTTGTGTCGATTAAAATAAATCTTGTGTTTACTTTAATCTGTGTTTTGTTTCGCTTGTCAAGTTGCAATCTTTTGTGAGCTTGCAAACAGCAGGCATAACGGTGGCGAAGCAACTCTACCCCATGCATAAAAGTGGCACAAAATAGATGTTGGTATATCCGAACTAAATTTGATTATATCTCTGGATTGACAAAAAAGCAAAATTAAGATGAAACAAAGACCATTGAAAAGGGCCTGGTTTTGTTCTAATATTATACCAAGTA
The DNA here is from genome assembly GCA_023653785.1 of Ophioderma brevispina. Taxonomy (NCBI): domain Eukaryota; kingdom Metazoa; phylum Echinodermata; class Ophiuroidea; order Amphilepidida; family Ophiodermatidae; genus Ophioderma; species Ophioderma brevispina. The sequence goes on along the minus strand of JAMKCH010084884.1, from coordinate 6,071 downwards.
AGATTGGACTTATTATGAAATTTCAGAGTTAACCAATTTTTTTTCTGAGGGTACCATGTTTTTTGAGACAGGCTGTAGTGGTAGTAACACACTAACTGTACACTCAAATGTTCGTTCTAATGAAAACACACTAAATCTTAAGTTGCAAATGTTTTAAAACAAAATAACCTATATTTTGCAGGATCCGGATCTCATGGTCGTTATGTTTTACGTTTGTTGATGTTTATAATGGCTTCCCTATAAATTTTATTCTGGGTCCTTCAATATGTATATTAATTATTTTGTTGTTATTACCCTGTCATTTTACGTTGTAGTAGCAGTAGCAGTAGAGCTAGTAGTCAAATTACATTTTTTTCACATTTATGGGATTTCCAGGTAAAAAATTACAGTTGCAGATTAAGATGTTTTGAGAAGAGACAAGATGTAGGCCTATTCAGAAGAAAGGCCTGATCATACGTTCACTTCTCGAAGGCTTACATTATTAAAATTATATGCCAATTTGCATTCCACCATTACTTTAATTACCCCTAAACGCATTCCAACACATTGCAAGATTCTATAATTTGGACCAAATTTCCTTTAAAAAATGTGGAAAACAAACGATGCGAGGGCAAAATCACGTTTTTTCCCCTAACAAAAACATACTTTTTAAGTTGATGTGATATATTTAATAATTCATATATAAATAATTAAATATTCAATTCACAAAAGAGTAAATACGAACGTAAACAAAATTAAACAGGGTAGTAGTGTGCCAATTTAGCATTTTCTTAATACTCTTGGAATTTCTGGAACAAGGATGATTATCAATTTAAAGCATTTGCTCCATGAAGGTCACGACTCTATGTGGCAAGTAGTAACATACTTGTTCAATGTTGTAGTTATATGGGCACTATCCTATATGTTAATATTCTAAAACCAATAGATTTTTCAATTTAGATTATTTATGGATGGTGGTTTTATATTATTATTAAAAAATTTTATTATATTATAATTATTATTATTTATTATTAGCCTCGTTGTCGCAGGTTAGGGGAAATTGGCTAGATTTATGCACTCTAATAAGGATGTTTTGCCTCAAAACTTTCCAAATTTGACCCTTTGTTACAAAACTGAAATTTCCCCTTTTATTGATTTTGGCTGTTTAACCTATATAACTCCAAAACTTTAGGCTGTCGATAGTTACATTCTTCGGGATTGGACTGATAATCGGCAGGATAAATGATACGGTCGAGGCCAAATTTCCCCACACCCAAGCTGGATTTGAAAGAGGGTGTAAATCAACAAGGATAGATAGCAAGACTAGTTAATGACATCGAGACAGCCTTCAGAAGAAGCAGAAGTTTGAGCAGTCTGCATTTAGACCTAACTGCTGCGTACGCCATGTTACGGTCTGGCATCGAGGGTCTTACCTCAAACTACTCAAAATCTTCCTTGATTGTCAAGGTTGTCAAGTTCATTATGCTCTCAGCCAAGGACAGATCTTCGTCGTGGAGACATTTCAAAAAGGCAAAACGAAGTAGAAAGCGAAACTTCGGAATGGTTTCCCACAAGGTTCTGTCCGGGCAACCCAGGTCTCTTCAAAATCTACGTCTCAGATTGCCAAAGGGAGAGATTGTTTCGCAAGTTTAACTATGCAGACGACACGGCACTTGGAATAGCTGCTGACTCCTTTGAGTCCTTAGAAACAGTGTTGCAGAAAGAACTAATCACTGTAAGCCAATTCTTCCACCGATGGGGCCCTTGAAACTCAGCAAATCCAGGACCGTCAGCTCTGTTTTCACCTTGCAAATCGATGCGCAAAAAGAGAAACTAAACATCACTCTAGAGGGAGGAAAAGAAAAAACTGGCAACATGACCCAAACACCAAAGTACCTTGGTGTCACAATGGACCGCAGCCTCACTTTCAATCACACACCAAGGCAGTCCGCTGCCAAGACCCAGTCCGTGTCAACCTCCTCAGAAGGCTCACAGGAAGATGGGCGTGCATCTATTTTGAACCTTACATCCACCAATTGTTGCCTTGGCATACTCCACTCTGAATACGCTGCACCAGTATGGAGTCACAGCTTACATTCACAGCAAGATCGATGTCGTTCTGAATGAATGATGCAATGAGACTGGTTAGTGGTTGCCTTTTGGCGACGCTGTAGAATATCTTCCAATCCTGTCTGGGCATAGCTCCCTGCAAACATTAGAGGAACCTGCAGAAGATTCAAGCTCGACAAGAAATGTATGAACATGGTAGCCAATCTCCATCACAAACAACTTGAGGATCCAGAGAATTCCACGGAATCACTTTGCTACCAATCCATGACACTGCAGTCCACGTCTCCCATCATCACCCTGGAAAATTTTTTTTTCACTGGGGGGGGGGGACAGATTGGTATGAGCAATGGGCATCCTCTACCCTTGAACCTAAAGAAGTTTGTGGACAGCCCATCTAGCAAGCCAAAGGACTGTGACCTTGATAGGGGAAAGCATGGTGGGTCAACCTCAACAGACTCAGAACTGGCGTTGGTCGTACAAAGAGCTTCCTTCACAAGATCGGAGTTGAACTTTCACCAAACTGCGATTGTGGAGAGCCACAAACCATTAGCCACATCAAAGATGACTGTGAGGTCTACAAGTCCCCAAGAGGAATTCCAGGCCTGATCAACCTTGATGATGAAACTATCAGCTGGTTAAAGACGGATCTTCCACTGTGATTTTTGGACTTGCACTCACGAACGAACAAACGAACGGACTTGGACACACATTCCTAAGGAACGAGTGTACCTAGGACATGGACAATAATTCCTAATCACTGGTAGTCCGTCCACGTCGGGCTTGGACATTAAATTTTCAAATACACCTGGTGACCTAAAAGGCTTGTAATACATACTTTTCAGTGGCGGAGATTTCTGCGTTCTTTCATTGTTCGGGGGATGCTCTATTCACGATTGGATAGAACATTCTCCTGAAAAATGAAATCATGCAGGAATCTCCGCCACGGAAAAGTATGTATACCAGCCTTTTAGGCGCACCAAGGTATTTGAAAATTTAATGTCACAATTTACATAGGGAGATTTCATGGAAAGAATAGGAAAACAAAAAACTTAAGATGCTCACAGCGCCACAGTGGCGGCCAAGTCATTGCAAGCCGAACAGACCTGGTCGATACGCTCGAGCTGTTTAACATGGACAATGTTTGGCGTCCGATCTCTGGTAGGTATATTCGTCTCAGATCTATCTGTCTGTCTAATGGTGTGTTTGTTACTTCCCACCAATGAACAACGCTATGAAATGCACCTGCCAGGGTTTCCCAGCATTTCATAAAATAAAATTCCCTGATGTTCCCCCCTGATCGTATTAAGTCTCAAGATTCCATGATATTATTCACTCATAATGTGCCTTTGCCAATTTCGACCCCAGACCAAGTTACAAAAATGAGGGTCAAAAACGATAGAAAAACAATAATAGTCCTGATTGACTGGCCAATCAAAATTCCCTGACCTTTTCCCTGATTGAGGCATTTTTATCGGCTTAATGTAATTCGGCGCGGGCGCGATCGTAGGCGCAGGCATGGGTATACAAATACTGATTCTTAGGATTATATTGTAGGCGTTGCGTTTAAAAACATGTTTTTATGGGGCATTGCCTGGAAAACACAAATCGGCATTTCTGTTCAATTGGTCAAAAAGAATTTTTGTAAAAAAAAAAGTTGATACTTTGGAAGCTCCCGGAAGGTTTTAGGATGTTCCTCGGTGTTTTGGCCTACTTTTGTATCTGTCCTGGTTTGTGTAAAAAAATACAAAATTATACAAATTAGGTTAACCTCGGAAATTTCAAATCACCGGCCTGATACCGGTTAGTCTCTCACGCATACCAAGTTAGATAATGTGGTTTTCGCATTCTGTTACATAGACTACACCGTGGGAAATTCCAGGCACTACCTCCCACACCGCAGACCCCACAGAGATCAAAGTGAGAATCCCCGCCGAATACATTAAGCCTTTATGGTAGGCCGTTCTCACTAAAAATGCCTACCAAAAGGCCCGATTTCACCCCCTTCCGGTTCGAGGAGGCGGTTCAAAAACCATTTCGATCCGTTCCGAAACTTTTATAGCCGATAGGGAGAAACTCCCGGTGAAAATAACGTATGGAGGCTCCATAACTACTGAACAAACACATGGTGTTTTAGGTCAGCAATCCGTCTTCATAACTCCCTGAGAATCCCGCTTTTGTATGCCCGCGCCTGCGCCCGCTCCGATTACATTAAGCCTTTTATCAATTCCCTGACTTTCCCACCCTGACTTGAAAAGTCAATAATTATCCGCTGATTTCCCTGAGGGGCTGGGACCCTGCCTGTGGACCACCACATTGTGTTTGCTGGAGCTTGCCTGGGATGGTTTTTTGTGTGGGGAACGTGAAAATCACAAACCGCGGGGGGGGGTGGGGAGACTCAGATTTGTCTTAGATATAGGTGTTGCGAGTCTGTAAAGCCATTACCTTTCTTAGGATCATTTCACCAAAAATTGTACCCCTTTCTATGATTTTTCTCAGAATATATGCCCATCTAAGGATCCCGCAAGGATATTTTATTAGAAGGGAACCCTGGTGTTGGATTCCTTTATAGCGTTGGCGAGCCCGTAAGCCTTAATGTTAGTAGCACCCAGCCCAGCCAGGGCTAACAGTCCTATCGAAGAACCATACTAAACAAGAAACATGTTGGTGTTGGGCACCAATGTTATGCCCCGCGCCATGGCAGAATTATTTAAAACATTCGAAAATAGCCAAGAATTGCGAGATAATAAATTTTCCAAACAAAACAATGGCTAGTGTTTGTGACTTTTTTTGAAAACTGATGGTATTAACTATACTCTTGTTTCAAGTTTACTGTAGTACCTAATAGTCGACTCAACCTCGTAACTGATGTCACTGTCAAGAAAATTGTGTCAATATTCTTAAATTGCAATGATATAACCAGGCACTGCTGCACTTCGCCCAACTAGCCTGATATTTGACTCCACTTAAACACGTGGAAATAGAACCTTTTACAGATCCAAGATAAATTGTATCAAAACACTTGAAATACTATCTATCTCACCCTTATCAACATTTTACTTACACAAAAACTATTTTGTGTTTGCCCATAAATATTTATGCCATGTTCATCACATCCCTTACTAATTTTAGCCTGTTCAGCATTTTCAATTGTCATGAAAATTGTTATGACCAAGGCTCTTCATGCTTCATACAGCAAAAACCTCCATGTCTGTCAAGTTATTCACCATCTATACCCCTGCTCTCCCGCGCGGGGGGCAATATAAGTGTCCCATATTACATGTGTATTCGTAGTCTGGTCGGCAGTGCGTAACCGGGGGGGGGGGGCCACCTGCGCCCCCTCAAATGAGAATGTTTGTTACGCCGGGTCTGGCCGTCTAACCCCATGCAGACTTTTTATATTTAATCATCCAACCCCGGACAACCAAAAAACAAAAAAAAACAAAAAACGCAGGTCTGAACCCTTGTCTTAACATTAGCACTAATAGTTGGCACAACGTATCCGTTTGTTATAATATGATACAGCGAAGACCGGAGGCGAAGATTTTTAGTACAATCGAACTTCGTTTAACACAACTCTGATAATACAAAAACTGATATTAGTTCGCCGAGAATCATGTGTTAAAAGAGTTGGCGGTATATTATATTCAACCCATCGTGTCACCCTATAACGTTTCCGAAGGTATGGCCGTGAATAGGGATGTGCATTGGATGAATTAAAATTGCACGCTAATCTATTGAATCACGTAGTCTGATAGCGAGAAAATCAATTAATGAAATCATTCAGTCAACGTAAACAATACAGTCTGACTAATCCATTTGCTTTCAATGGTTTTCAATGTAACATGTGTCGTTGAATGTTAGCTGCCTTTTGCGCGCGCGTTGATTTGGATACGGAGGATTTGAGGAACACAAAAGTCTGTATTCTCTGTGTAACTTGAAAGGCCAGATGTCTACGGCGCGCCGCCGGAGATGACTGTTCACCATGTAGCGCCAATGTCCCTGTTGTCATTAGGTTGGGGAAT
>JAMKCH010084883.1:0-88221 GCA_023653785.1 Ophioderma brevispina | reverse complement strand
ATTAAACAAACTTGAGTCAAAGATTATATTGCTACTTATAACGGGCCATCAAGTAACTTTCTTTTTTTCCAAGGCCTTTTTTCCGAAAATAAGCAGCTTCTCTCCTGATTTTTTCAACACACTTTTTCAATGTCGTATCGGGAAGTGACTTGCCATTTGGTCTAATTTCTTTATCATTTCTATGTCAGGACTCAGAAATGTCTAATGAACAGATGACAAGAGTATTTTGCTTTCCAACAACATTTCACCTATTAGGTCTTAGAGCGTGTTAAATGCATAAACATGATGATTAATATGATCTTATATACGTTTCGTTGAAGGAAATATCACTTGTCATTTTACCGAATTTCCAGCAGTAAAGTTGAATGACGATCCTTATTATTTTGCCTCGTGTAAAATCCAGGAATATCCGAAAAAATCACATTTTATGTATATACACTTTCATGTAGATATAAGACATTTTTGTCAGTATTCCAACAGCAATTATATCATTTTATGGAAAATGCTAATTTACTAAAAAGAAGGATAATTCAGGTAACTTTACGGCCGGAAATGACGGTAAAATAAAAAAGGAATGTTGATTATCTTTCGTGAAGATTTGACTCAGTTACTTGGAACTTCCTAATCATTTTTAAAACATTGAAGAAGTGATGCAAATCTTAAATCACCTATTCAACTGATACTAAGGCTTTATTTTACATTTTAGCTGTGATTTCTCTCTCAAAGCAAAAACCACAGAATTTTTGTGGCCCAGCGCCATTGCAGCATAGTGACAACTTGGCATAAAAAGACGACGTAGCGAATGCTCATATGGTTTTGTTTAAGTTCCCAATGACAACTTTTATTAATATCGTTTAACTTCTTAAAAGGAACGAATTTTGACAACAGTATTTAGAAAATTGCTAAGAAGTATAGGTAGGCCTATATTCGTCCGGCTAATACTGGTTTCAGAGTACACGCTTAGAATGCATTCAAAATCACGAAATCTGGACACGTCCTTGCTTTCCCTTTCTCACCTTTCCATAAACTTGTTCTTCCCTTTTCTTACCATAGTCTTTTTTTTATTGATTCTCATCATATACATCACATCAACATATCAATATTAAAGATTAAACATTACAAAGAGGGGAAAAAACATCCTCATAAGTTTTAATCAGTGCGAACATTTTGCGTGCCTGTTTTTGTTCGCGTGTCCGCTTAAGCGTTTGCCATGCGGGACACTTGTGGCGGTTCTTACGCCTCAATATCGCGTTGTTTATTTTGGACTACTAAAAATGGCCGTTATTTTCGAAATAAAACAAGAAAAAGTAGTTCGGTGAACCCCCCTACTTTTTTCTCACAGTAATGGACAGATCTTATTAGTAGTGCGCAAATTTTATTAACATTTTGACAAAGTTTTCGAAAACGCGATTTTTTAATATTCAAAAATGTCCATGAAAAATGAATTCCATAGACGTGTGTACAAGTTTTTTTGGGAAAATAGGTTTGTTTTTTTATATTTTTATAGAATTTTTCTAAAAACGAGTGTGGTGACCCCATATTTTTTTATTTCTGATATTTGACGTACGTCGATGAAAGTTCATTTATCTGCGACTCTTAACAAAATCTCTCGAACGGATCTATCGTCAACCCATCACCTTAACGTGTTTGATACAAAATGTCCAACATTATTGGTCGACGTTCATATAGAAGTCCGCATGGTGCAAATAAGGTATTGACCATTCATCCGTCCAAGCGCTACTCTGCACGAACGTCATACAGCGCATGACGGATGAATGGTCAAAATGGGAACTTCTATAATAAACGTCAAATTAGGGTGCTCGGTTCTATAGTGTTATTTTAGTCATTTGGATGACCTTATGACACACTGGATAAATGAGCCGGGTATAGAGCATCAGCCCAAAAGAGTTTGATCAACGAACAAGAGATACCAATATCCGAACACGGGAAAATTCGGAGAAAAATATAAATTTTGCCAAATATGAATGTCCTGCCGCAAGACCTGCTGCTGCAATTGGCCAAGGAAAAGTGTCAAGTTACTATGGGGTCAAATGTTTGACCTGCTCTAAGTTATTCCTAGGTAACCAGGAGTAAAGTCATTGGGTCAACGTGTGTTGGTGCTTTCCTTTTCCAAGATATTTGGGAATAGGCTAAAGGTCATTTGTTAAGAAAGGGTAACGTTTGTAATACCAGATTTTCTTTGTAAAAATATCAACAATATGTTAATGATACTGATTCAAAATATGCTTGTATGTTGCATAGGGTTTTCCCTTTAATAGGGAGGGTTATAATGTCCCCGTCTCCCCATAGTCGTCCTACAGGGAATTTTTTACCCCTTCCATTATAAAAGAAGATGCCGACAGTGCAAAAGCATTTCATATTTTGGAATCAGTATCCTTAAAACATTTTAAAAAATATTTTAAGGAACTCTGGGTATTGCCAAGGGTGACTGTTACTCTTGGGAAAGGAAGCCCACCTCGTGACCCAATTGACTTTTTGCTCCTGGTTACCTATAAAGGAATCACTTAGAGCAGATCACCATTTGACCCCCCATAGTAACTTTACCTCTCCTGGGGCTACACCCAGCAGCAAAGGTCCTCGACAGACTTTCATATTTGCAAAATATATTTTTTCTCTGATTTTCCCGTATTCAGCTATTGGTATCCCCGTTTGTGTTTGAATCAAAACATTTTTTTTCTGGGCTGACGGTCTCTTTAAAGCGTCACCTTGTGTACTCTCATTATGCAGGTCAGTAGAAAGCATTCTTGAAGAGGGTTCCCGGGCGGGTGCCGGGAATGTCATTATCAAGCCAAGTTTGTAGATCATATTTTGGGCACAACTTAAAATGATCTGTGTTAATTTGTTTGAACACCATATTTTGTCGACTTATCAGGTTCTGCTCATTTAAATAATATATAGTTTGCTCCTTCTGTGGAGATAAGTTAACACTGTAAATTAAAACGGGTCAAAGTCATCCTGTAGCAAATTTCTTTCTGATTCAATTACCATCAAAACCGGTGAGAATATTTGGTCTTGGTCATTTCAAACTACGGACTTTCACGACTCAACTAGTGACACCCGATTTGATTTTCAAGATGAATTCCTAATTTTGCATGCAACATTATTGATCCGAATTAAGATATAGACAGTTGTTCGATTCTTTTGTTCCCTACCAATCACAGGCGTGGCGGACCAAGAATCCTATTTGTTTATCAAGCAATATTTTCTTACTTCAAAACTATTGGAGCTGAGATGCATCTTCACTGATTTTTTTAATATAATTATGAAGAACAGACAAGGAGTACATGGCCATGTACCACCTCTCAGTGGTCCCCTGCATAGAACGGCCAAATCAGTTTTGGTTTGCCATCTTTATTACTTTAATCATTATTTGGGGCGATTTTCTATATTAGATTAGCTTACAGTCATCTGCCAATCAATTAAAACGGGCAGGATCTCTATTGTTTCTCTCGCATTAAACTTGGGAATTAAAACATGTGGGGTAATAAGCCATTTCTATAAATGAGAAAGTCAATTGGGGAGTGTCCCTTTGCAGATAAACTGAGTGCTTTACAACTTTGTATAAAGACAATTTGTCGACTCATATCTTTGGTCATGTTAACTTTTTTTTATTCAGTACAAAATGACCAAAAATGTTCTCTTGTTTTTTTCAATAACATTGTGAGTACACTAAACTAAACTCCATCGCAGATCTTACACAACTTCTTGCCGTAGTTTGTTTCAAAAGCAACACACTCTTAACCCGGGTTAAATACAAAATGAAGCCCGGATTAAGAAACCTTTAGTAGTGTCGTCTTAACCGAGTTTAAAAGTAACAAATATAACCCCCATAAATACAATTTAAATGTCATCTTAAACTAGGTTAAAAGTATCCTAACCCAAGTTAAGAACCCTGTAATCATCCTGCAGCACAAGAAACTACGGCAATTTCTATGATTGCACTTTATTAAATCAAAATAAATATTGGGATTAAACCAAATGTTTTATCTTATAGGTATTTGTACGTATTCCCCAGAATCTTACAAATCCCCTCATATTGATTATATCTCTTCTCAGTGTACACTGGAATTACTACTAACCCCCAAGTTATCATGGTCTTGATTCCTGTCTTGACATTATATACACCACTCACATGTGCCCCAATTTTAAATGACATTTTATTGGCTAGCATAATAACCAGACAATATAAAGTCAATTCTTCAGTACACTAATTTGCTGGGTCAAGAAACTGCGCCCAATAGCGCTTGCCAAATCCTGGGGTTAATTCAATAAAACCACTCAAGTACTACCTGCCAATTGGGTCCTAAAGCTTTAATATGTTGGAAGCTGCACTTTAATTGGTTAATGAAATGAATACTAATGGAAATTAACATAGAAATGCCTGTACTAAAGGAAGGTAGTGCTCAAGTGGTTATAAGTATGAAAACGAACGACACCATTGTGACGAAATGAGAAATCAATGGTGACAAATCAGTCCCAAAATAAAATCGCATTACTTAATGGCAACAATGTGTACATCATGTTCCTCATTTGCAATTCGTTTTATTTGGAAACCCCCAAAACAGACATACAAATATGATTATTTATCCTGGACCGAATTGGCTCAACTTTGTAAAAAATGAACACACGTGGTCTTGCCATATTTCATGTGCAGCCAAAATTGACTTGTCCGATATCACAACTGTCGAGTGTAGTGAGCAGACGTCCCCTGCCTGTATAATTTCAAATACACAACAACAAAGTGGATGAGGCAAAGCCCAGGCCTTGTCTTTGAGGCTTGGGAGGCTGTTCCACACCAAATCAAGCAACCTAAAATGGTCTTGAGGTGTGCGATTTTTCGCACACTAATCTGTAAAATATACACAATTTTTATACAAATGCACACCTACATCACACCCGACCTCATCTTTAGAAGTGCTTTTTTTAGCACAGTCGGCATTTTTAAAGACAAGGCCGAAAGCCACACACCCCAAAACAAAGCAGTATGTGCCATATAGAAAAAAATATTAGCACAAACATTGAATGCAAAAGCCTTTATTAAACACTATTTGAGAAAATTATTTCAGTCTCTACTCACTTGTAACCACCACTTCTTGAAAACACATCTGATTTAGGGGGATTTGTTGAAATAGTGGATAATTTTGCAATGGGCAGTGCAAACAAAATCATTTTCTCACTTTCATGTAGTTTAGTAAATCAGCTTCCAATTTCATAAATTTTGCGGTATCATTTTTTAATAAACATATTTCTTGTTTGGGACTGTATAATTGTTTAGATTACTATGTAAGGCTAGTTTTGGTTACAAATTGTAAAAAGCACTACAATAGTGGTGTGTGTGGGTGGCTTGGACACCGACCAAAACTTGCTTGAAAACAGTACATGTGATTATACTCCATTTATCTTCCTCGGGTCGGGACGTCCAACGCATTTTAGCACCGCTTTTTATGCGCGCATGGGTATGCCAGCGTTTTGAATCAATGCTTGCTTTTTAATGTTGCATTCACTGCATTCTACCCTGACCAGGTCACACTAGGTTTTTGGCCATAGGCGTCTAACTGGACGCAATTGGTTTCACTGAGGTTGAAAAGTGCGTTGTCTTTCAAATTATATGCGTGTCAAGTTTTAACAGATTGAGAATGTTTTAAAGGACTGCAAACAAACCAAAAATAGACAGCCAATTCCAAACCTAGACTGGGCATATTGGGAAAGCAAATTAACCTGATGACCATAAATCCAAAAGAACTGGAGTGGAGTATCTTGAATACCTTTTGGGACGGGTGAGAGAGGGTAGTGAACTAAATAAAAGACGTAAATACAGTAAATTTAAACATATCTTTTCACAAGAATTTGCTACATGTATTTAATGCGTAAAGGAATAATTATTTGTGACCAGTGGAAAATGAACCATATTGTGACCATGTGCCAGAGCAAAATCTTGTGATTTTGTGTAGTTTTAAGTGGCTATTTTTTTTGCATCCACCAAAGACGCAAAATTTTACTATATCTAGACCAAAGTGCGTACCCTTTGGAAAAGAGCGTCATAGACGCAAAAAAGCACACTAATGTGAACCTGCACCCTGACGTCACTGACTCGAGGAAGGTAAAAAGCACATATGGACATAGTGACAATATCACCTAGCACTGACCGTATGAAGTTGGGGATACAAATATTCACGCGCATCACACCTGTCCTACCTCAAGATCCGTTTCCAAGAAAATCGCCATGATAATTCTTTTGACTAAATTGGGTCATGCTTATACTCTTTGAATATATTTCACCGTCACTAAAAATCAAGATGCTTCAAATTTCTTTAACTTTCTTTGTAAGTTAGACACTTTATTTGCTATCTGCTTGGATAGTTGAGGCTGACAACGCATTAAATACACCAGATTCAATTAAGGCTGGCAGCGATATGGTGCCACTGCAAAAAACATTGCAGTTACGAGAGAATACGGACCAACGAAAAAATATTAAGAGATACAACACAGATACGATAGTAGAAGAAAACAAAATTAAAAAAACAGAACAAATACTGAATATCTAATTCATCATTAGTTTCAAAAAATTGTGTATTGGTTAGACCGTTATCAAATAACAGATGCAAAAATATATTGTAAAGTCAAGGGCTTGTCTTCTGAAAGGGAGACTAACTTAGTCCTGGGTTTAAACCAGGGGTTTAGTTCCTACAGAGGGAAACTTTTTCCATTTCAAAATACTGTGAACATTAAATGTAAAGGGTGAGAAACATTCATTCAGGGAGGGCGGTTCCAGCCATCCATGAGGAATTTTATCACCGTTGACAGCCCTTTTTTAGGTTAAGTTGTAAGAAAAAAAGGTTCCATCTTGTAGGACTAACCATGGTTTTTAAACCCAGGTCTAAAGTTAGTCTCCCTTCAGAATACAACCAAAACAATTGAGATAAGACGGCATGTGATGCGTGCAACAAATCCATCAACCTCAGTTATTTTTCACCGAATCGGACTTGCCTGGTTGTAACTTGAAATTAACATTGGAACTTAACTCCCACCAGCCTCTTTCTTGGCCCTTTTATTACCACCACAACACTTGTTTTTCCGATTTGTTGATTTGCACACCAATTTCAGAATTGAGCTGCCAATTACCAACTATCGTCACTACTTTACCTGAATAGTGATACACAATTAAAGTACGTTCATTGGAAATGACCAATAACACTAAATAATACTTGTAGTAGACTAAAACCGTAATTTATGTGCTTAAAATTGAAAATTATATTCAAACATTACAAAGTATTGATGTTAGGGTTAAAAATGAGGCTTCTGTTTCTTGTTGACTTTACACCACAAACAATCAAATTTCTATACAAGTTGGTTGCTGCTAAGAAAATTGTGTACATTGTACTGTATACAAGACACTTGGTCTTTTAATATTTTTTCTCCAAACAAACTAAATTTGAGCGGCTGTTTCTATCGTAACGCCGACTTCACAAAATAGCACAAATTATATTTTTTACAATTAACACCGAGAAAACCGGCACACATTTATCTATGTGTCCATTAATTAATATTGCGAGTACTCTCTCAAGTAGTTTAATACATTATATACGTCAAAGGCCGAGAAATACATGTTAATGACTCTATCCATAATAACCAAACTTCAGCAACTATCTCGTGCTCAAATGATATGCTTCGGTATTTAGGGGAAGTACATCGAGAATAACAAACCACTTCTGTGAGTGGTGGTAAACAGTTTTTTTTTATTCCTTTTGTAATTTGTAATTTCATAACAAAAACATTCTTATCCAAATACGTAGGGAACAAAATATGTATACAAAACCTGAAGGTGTAAGATTTTTCAAACCTCCATTTTTTTCTTCTTCCATTCTTATTTTTTTCTAAAATGTAACCAATTCCTCAACGCAACCTTTTTTGTTGTTGAGCGGACTGCATGATGCAGATTACGTCTCCTTACCCACACACCCAACTAATAACCGTCCCATCCTCGTAATTAACATAACTTCGTGAGAACTGTGGCTTTTAACGCTCCACAATAGGTTGCTAAACACTAAATCTCACCATCACAACAACGGCTATTAATTATCAAGGGCCAAATGTGTCTATGCACTTGTCTTGCGCACTTTGCATGGCATTTACACGGAGATATACTCTGTGGCTTCTAATCCAATAGCTGCCCCATAACATGTGCTTCTGCGTTAAAAAAAATGATAAACACTGAAAAATGAAAATACTAGTCAAAGTTTTCATTTTGATGGTTAATAAAAAATCCCTGAAGGAAATCAAAATAATAGGAAAATTTTTTTTTTTTTTTTTTTTTTTACTTTTTATATTTTCTTAAAATAAGTAACATTTTGTACCAGAAATATTCTATACATATTATAATTATTTATATCATCTTCCGAGTGGTAGTGTACAGAGAAATGTTTGATTGTTACCGTTGTTTGTACCCAAGTTCCCGGATCAGCAATACAATATCGTTTTATATGTATCGCATCCTGGGGGCAGATTTTAGCGAGAACGACATTGACACACAGTAGACTGTAGACTGCATGGGATGCAACGCCAGTTGGACTACAACCACTGTCAACACAAGGTTGGTTGGTTTGAGTCAGCCTGAATATTTAACATAATAACAATTAATATGAAATGGTTTTTTTTTATGCATACAAGAATATATGGCACTCGCTAGAAAAATTAAATTTTTTTGTACTTGCTTCGGGACTAGTACAATTTTTTCTAGCTTGTGCAATTAAAATTCTTTAGACTCTCAAAGCCATTCAAAGTATATAAATATTGAACACAATATAGAATATTTATCTAGGTTTGTGGGCTGCATCACTTTTGTCAATTTTTGGAATAATCACTCTCCAAAAACCTGTTTGATCAAATTTCAAAAATGTCAAGATTCAGGTAAATTTTAATCAATTTCTTGACTGTCTCCAAAAAGTACAATACAGTTGAGCCAAATTTTGTTACCGATTGACCACCTTTCTTCACGCTTCTTATTAATCTAAGTGAATGATCCTTTGTGAGGTAAATCTCATCGAATGATGCCAGTTCCAAGTCACTGGCCCTATTCATCCTTACACCTCTACCAAATTGAGTCCATCCTACATATACAAAATAGGACTAAAAATAAGAGCAGCTTAATGCATTAGACATTATCCGTATGCAAAACATGATAGGGGGATATAAAGAATACCTGTCACTTGCTTAAGCATGTTAATTAAATAGCTAATAAGTTTTGATCATAGAGAAAAACAAAAAATTAAGTACTTATCCCCAATGCCATAAACGTTCATATTATACAGAATTTTTATTACACTTAGTGAAATATACCCTTGAAAGGAAACACCTTCATCTAGAAATGGTTTCCCCTTCCCACATACTATAGAATATAATAACACACATTTCCACGCACACTATCCCCTAATTTCGTTAATACCCAACTACACGAGAACAATTTAGTTTGAAAAAACCCGTGGGACAACTTGTATTTTGGTACTTAACTAAACAAAATTGCTTTGGTTTATTTGAAATTTCCTGGTGAGCGCTCTTTTTTTCAGTCTCGGTTTCTCTGTACTTGGTTATATGTGCCAAACTTCAGCACCAAGCAATGATAAATATACTACATGGGAATTGATTGCCCTAAACTAAGCCCTACTAAATGGGCATTGTTTATTTAAATAACTTGTCTCTTTTACTATATACATGTAACTTCAAAAGTAATTGGAAATACCAAGTTTGTTCTCCCCCTTTGTGTAGTATAAAAGATGGGAGTCGCAAGATGACAATCACACACCCTGTGCAATCAGATTATCCCTGTATAACTGATAATCCCTGTATAAACAGTTAATCCCAACAGTGTTAAAACCTGTATGATGGCTTGTACACTGCATATTATCAATAACCATGTAAAGGGTGTATAAAACAAAATGCAACCCTAAACTGAATAAGAATTCTACCAAATTTCCATATTAAAAAAATATAGAAGTAAAAGTTCACACTTTTTGATACAAATTGTTAGAAGTTAACATGAAAAATGTGTGTATTGAAGGAATGTAATTTATCAAAGTCCTTGCATCAGTTTTGTTCAAATGCTATCCTATCCAAAATTCCACTAACTGGAAAATAACTGCTGTAGTTTAATCGGCCCGCTTCTTAAAATCTATGAGTCAAATCCTGTGAAGCCTTATTAATTCTCCGGTAATAGAATTTTTAATACAGAAATTTGCCAAATATTCTTAAGATTTTGTTTCAGAAAAGAGCTGCATTTCTTATCATTTGCCCTGTACATTTAAAGCATGCAAGTTCTGTATTTATCGCGACTGGGTATCGGCAGTGATTCCTAGACACCGGTGTGATCCAACATCTGTACATACTTTTATCATACAGGATGAAGTTTTGCACCTGATGTGTGGTTAAGATTTCTTTTAAAAAAAATAATATAAAGCAAAACCCTTCAGTCTGTAATTTCAGTACAAAAATTTGAAATTACTTTATCGAAGGCAGTGAGAGTTTATTGATTTTAATAGACAAGAAGAAATGTTACTAATTAAAAAGTATTTCAATCCTGAACCAGGATATTTTATCACTAGTTTAATAACATGCGTGTATATTTACAAATTAGTGACCTTAAAGGTATTAAAATGAGTCATTTCAAGAATCATCCTATTTAAATATGTATTACATAGTCCATTTAACTAGCCATTAAAAACAATAAACTGTCCCACTGCTGAAGTTATCTGAATAGCCAAATTGATGCGATACCATGTTTATTCCCCCCAACTCTGAATATTAAAATTATTATTACATGCTTTGTATATCAACAATTTGGCTAGTTATTTCCCTGTCACTGAAAATGTGACAATAGGTCAATTGTCAATGTCAACAAATATTGATCTATGATCTTGAGAATTTAAAACGCCCACATTCAGTAGTTATTCAAACAGCCAAGGTGTTTCTTTTGTATACAGACGATTAAATTTCGTTCTTAAACGAGAAACATGCAAGTTCCAATCTAGGTTAATCCTGATGACAAATCCACTAAGGATGGCATTAAATTATAATATGATTTTCTTTTTCACTGGCAAAAGTAGTTAGTCAAAATGTGTTTTAAGTTCTGTATTTAACATTTCATACCCATTTTAATCATGATTTTAAAAAAATAGCCTTCACAGACTGCAAAATTACTAGAAAAATATGCATCAAGTTTCATGGTGCACTTGGCCTAGGTCACTTCATCTTGAATTAAAATTATGGTGGATTGTTCAGGCTTCAGTTTTCAAATGGCCGAAATTATTTTACATTAAAAAAATGGTGACCTTTGTATGATTTTATATTTTTCACACACTGAATTGAAAAAAGAAATGTTTCCAATGACCCTTAAACATCACAACTTGTTTTCCTATATGAATTAAGTCTGTATCAAAAATTGTATGTTGATATTTATATGTTCAAAGCAACTTAAAACTTGTTTCAAAGACAATTTTGATTTTTTTTACATTTCACCTAAATATTGGTGAGAGTTGATCATTTCAAAAATTATTTGCCAAAGTGACATCACATTCACAGAACACAAATTTACATGAGGAAAATCCCTTTATCTTCCCATTTTGTAAAAAAAATCAAATGTTTAGTTTAATTAAACATATTCTGTCCACTTTACAGTGTTATTATTTTTCTCACTAGGCAGTGGGAAGACCCTACATGATATTACTTCAGCAGACCGGTACAGTAATATTTTCCAAGTCCATCAAACCAGATCATCTTTTAAGGCACTTTCATTTGCCAATAAAATTTTTTTAAGATTTCAAAATGTGTATGAAGGGCAAATATCATCACATTGTTCACTTATGCAGCCATACATTGACATGGAAAATATTCCTGTTCAAATATTTTTTCCCTTCCCTAAACATTATAAAACAGAATTTGCCTTTACTTTTGGATACAATTTGGTTTATTGTTCTGAATCTCTGTGACGCAATAAAACAAGGAAGCTTCAGTGCTACACAAAATGCAAGAATACTGGAGGCTCTCCTGTATCTACACATAAAAAAGTAAACACCCCTGTTCCGTAATGGTACAGGCCAAACACCTGTTTCCTTATGATACAGGCCAATATGGTCTTATTTCAAAAGGTTGACTTATTGTAGTCTTTTGCTGGTAGAGTTAGTCTCAAAACCAGAGGTTTAACAATTTAAGTACACTAACACCCCTCAAAAGAGTAGTGGTTGCATACATTACTGAAAGTAATTTAAATAAATATGGATGGATAATAAATCTAAATGTCTGAAATAAAAGATTAATAAATGAGAAGCCAATTCTGATTTAAATACATGCAGAGCCTTTACTTGATATTGAAAATGTGTCACCCACCTATACAAAAGCTGGATACATTTCATCTTAGTTGTAAATGAATACTTTGGAAAGGCAGCGATAAAAATTTACGTTTTAGCCAGCGTTAAAATTCCGAGGTTTGATCCAAAACATTGAATTATAAATTCTTGTTTTGGACTAAACTCAATATTTTCAAAAATCGCAAAACATAAATCCAATTCTTGACTTTGCCGAAGCATTTGATAGAAAATAGCAAGATCAAGTTAAGGTTTTGCAAGTCCTTGCTTCAGAAAGAAGCGTCACAAAAATATAGTGCAAATGTCCTAGTTACATAATCTCTTTACCTATTCAAAATTGCACATAAGCAAGTCAAACATGACAATGGCATGTTCAACATGAAAAAATGAGTAAATAACTATGATTAATTACGCAAACTCCGCTTATACCATCCAAAATAACTTAATTTGTTACTCTTGAAAAAAAAACTTTAAAAAACAAAACACCTGTTATACATCAATAAATTTAAGTTATTTAAAGGCACAAGCTGATTACATTTAGTAGAAAAATACAGTGTTGTATTTTTGATGAAAGTTTACTTGGTTTAAATCATTTAGTTTTTTTATCTATAACAAAAAGACACATAAGGAAAAACATGTTGTGTCAGTAATGCATGCAGAGTTTGTTTCAAGTTTTTATATATAGAAAAGCTCGAAAATTAATATTTAAAAAGATCGTTGTGAACTCAAGTACCCGATTATGTAACCACATCACAAAGCTATCAGAATAATTCTCTTTCATAATATTCTGTGGAAAAACAGAGCCTAAAGTTGGCTCATTATTTACAAGAATTATGCAAGTGAACTATCCCAATTTGTTCTTAAATACTTTGATGTTACAAATTATTTTGAAGTAAAATGCCCTAGCTGTTGACTGTATAAAACACAGTGTCAATCTTTGCAAATAGCAAACTTTTATATATATATAAAGCACAACATATTTACAAAGGAATCTGTGCGTTTCGTTTTGCTAGGATTATATTTTCAAATGTCACTTAACCACTTGTAAACCTGGCATAAACCAAGCTAAATCTACAAAACAATCCAAGTTAAAACTTGGGATTGTATTCAATGCAACCAGTTAAACTCCCTGATAACCTGGTTTAGAGTCAAACTTACACTAACCTACCCAAGTTAATCCAAGTTAAACCCTTTTTATACACTTTAACATGTTACAAGCATGGCCCAATACTTGAGTTCAGTTTTTTTTGCTCTGCTTCTCATGGGTACAAACTTTAGTCAAATACTTGGAAGTGTTGCGAACTTGGATAATTTCTAAAATACACCCCCCCAAAAAAATAATAACCTGTTGCAAAACAGGTTTCAGAATCTCACTAAACTGGTTTTAATTTAAAAAGTTAGTCTATGCCCTATGTATAAACACACAGTATTAGTTTGAACAGTATTTGATTTACTACACTAATACAAATCAGGCTTTAACTTTTAAAAATTCTTAGCCTAAAGCACTAATGAGAAACACTTGCCAATAAAAAAACACATTTAGGTTTGACTTAGCTAGAGTTTATATAAACTTTTTAAGGCAAACCCTGCTTTACCCATAAAACTGCAGGAGAGCTCCAGCTTCCATCACAGAGATTTTGGTTAAGACAGTTCATAACTATAATATTGATTAAAAAAAAAGAAGACAATTTCATTTAAACTTATTTTACACATAATGGCAGCCGATAAGAAAAGGAGACCACTGCATCGAGTCCCTGATATCGTGTTCTAACGTAATACAACAGAAGAGTTAATGTTACACTGTTCATTTTTAATACACTGTGATGCTTACAAAAAAATCTTACTTTTTGTTTAGGCAAGTATCTAACTTAAGCATAGTTCATGACATTGCACAAGTTAGAAATTTGTCCTTCTGAAGGCAAGTTAGCACTTCTCTTGTGCAGCTGTTAGAGCCCACGAGAGAGGTATTACTGAGAGAATATTGCTTTAATAATGATATCAAATCTGAAATGCCTCTAATTCTGGTTAATTTTATATCCTTTATCAACAAACTAACACACTCGTAGTCTCAAACAGCTGTTCAGTAGAAGTTTTAATGCCACGGTTGCATTTTGTTCAACATATCACATGAAGACAATTTGCAGAAAAAATGATTTAACTAAAACATCTGAGAGGCTAATTATATTTGTGAGTTTCCATCACTGTGGGAAACCACACCTTAATGATTCTTTAAAAACATACTTTGAAATTTGCAGTTTTTAAATGGAATGCTACAATTTTGAACAGTAATTTACAATGTTACAACAACAAAATGATATTGCCTTCAGATATCAAACCAAAAATAGATGAAACTCAGTAATTTGATGAATTCACATGCAGGATGATAAAAAACAGATGGAAAAAATGGTCCTCCATCCATACTATATCATCTCTAAATTACAGCATTCCCTTAATTGCCCAACCTAATATTAGCCAAAATGACTTGAGTTTTAAAATGAAAACTGCTGTTCAAGTTCTGACATTTCATTAAAGGCACAAGCTTCCATAAAAAAAAAGTTTGACCCAATTTACAGACAACAGCAAATGTCCAACTTTATCCTTTGAAAAGCACACAAAAAATAAAACGTAAATAAAACATCACATTTGCAGTGAATAAAGTAATGGTTAGTGAAAAGTAACATTACAGGATAATCATCAATCCTTTTGGTTTATAAAAGCAATTTCTTGTTAATTTTGTTCACTATCTGTACAATAACGGCCACTATACGTGACGTGAAAGGCTCGGCATAAAATGACGTTGCCCATTTATGGTCTGCTTTCCCCAGCTTGACCTGCAGACACGTTCGTTCCTGCAGGCGCATGACACTGTTTCCCCCGTTAAGAATACCCTACATTTACTTAGTGGAGGAGAGTCCTCCACAACAAACACATGGAACAACAGAACCAACCATGCAACAGTTAATACACTACAAAAATAATCATCTTCTGGCCAAAGTGCAATGCCAGAAACGTGATGATTTTTAAATACCTAAGTCACATTGAAACTGTGCCTAGTTATTGACAATATATTGTCTTCATATTGATATCTTTTAACAATAAACTACTGCTGCCCCCATTGTTGTCCTTAAATTACATATAATTAATAACATGTTTCACACTCAACATTTTAGTGACGTAATCATGTTTTGCTTTTTTACTTACAAAGACATTTTCTAGAAAACCTATCATGCCTTTGCTAACCTAAGCTTTGTGCATTTACAAGGTTCTTTTAAGTGCAGAAATACTAATATATACCTAATTCAGAAACAAAACCAAAAACAAACAAAAAAACAAATTTTGCCCCAACCCATTGCTACTGAATTTTGCTCCTAGTAATAGATCATTTTTTTATAATAGTACATTTACAAAAGATATCTTCATGCTTCACTTTAACATACATAGTATAATTTGCATCAGATAGCACATTGCAATTATAGCGAAATCCTCCTTCCCACATATTGGTACATAACACATTTATCATCCAGCTTTCTCCGATTGTATAAATGAAACAACAGAATTCTGAATTAAACACACACTAATTAGTACAAGACAATTATCCGATATTATGGATTACTCTGGCTAACTAGAATCATCAAATACACTGACTGTATGTACCCAAGTGTCAACCCTACTAAATACTACTAAATAAGTGTTTCACTATTCTACGTTCTTTTTTAAGTAGTGAACAAGTTTACAGTTCTTACCTTGTTGAGTTTTAAATCTCAAGTTCTCAACAAAGCTTTTGCCATCTTTTCAGATGACTTTAACAGTAACACTCTACATACCGAAATCTTGAAACTAAATTCACCACGACGCATACAAGAAATACTTCTCACTTAAAGCTTATAATTTAAATTGGAAAACCCAATAAACTGTTTTATTTCACAAACCTTAATCTACATGGGGGCAGCAACTAACACTAGAACACAAAAAATTTAAGCAATGCTCGTTCATAACATTTTCGTTTTGACCGTTTGAAGTTTGAGGTCAAAGGTTACCTATGGTATGTGAAGAAAAGGTGATGCATGGACCTAGCTGCTTCCCCACCAGTCCTGACCACTGCCAGCCTGTTGGTAACTACCGCCAAAGCTTCCTCCATATCCTGGGTTGTACTGCGGTGTTGGGAAGCCGTATGCGGGCACGTTAGGTGCGTGGCCCTGGAATCCGCCGCGCGGGCGGTGTTGCTGTTGACGGTAATCACGCGAGCCAAAACCGCCTTGGTACCTGCGAGAGGGAGGAATGAAACGAATTGACTTTTTTTCTTCTTTTTTTTGGAAAGAAATCAATGTTTCATGGTGTGGTGAGCTCTCTGAATGGGAGTAGTTCAAAATATCAAAATGGATTTCCACCAATAAAATCTAAAACTTCTGATATTTTAAAGATTGTTTGTGTTTCTATACCATGTACAGGCTATTTCAAGGATTTACCACAGATTTCCAGAGGCCCCGAATAAAAAATCCAAATTTTCTTGAAAAGGTCAAATTTATGCCCAAAAGTTCCTGTATGCCAATAGTAGCAATTCTGAAACTGGTCCAAAAATGAAAGATTTTTCTTTTGATTACAACTTTAATAGCAGATCTAAACTAGTTTCATTTGATAATTTTGAAATTCCCTGGAAACCTTTTTAGAACCATTCCAAATTGTTTTTTATTGAGCCACCTCTATTCACTTGATACATTTTTTGTTGATACCAGATAGAAATATATGGGCTATTTGATCTAAGCTTGTGCAAAATATTCTAGTTTCACCTTGTAGCCATTCAATATCGAGCCAGTTATCACCTAATATGGTCAACCTAAATTATATAATCTTGCTACACCTTAGTGGGCCAATGAACAAACCAATTAGACCAAACAGGGTCACCAGCCTTCAGTAAAGTGATATGCAAAATTTACCAACATTTTTTACTCTGATACTGAAACCACCGTTTTTTTGCCACTTTTTTACTTTGTCAAGACCTGGAAATCTGTTTCGCTCCTTATCCTGCAATGTCTCTAGGCCCTGATTGATTTCAAATATTTAAAACTTCTATTGATATTTTGATCACCCCTTTCCTTCTTCATCCCATAAAACCTTTTTCCTACTGCTAATCATTTCTTCTTTTAGTAACTCCCTCCATAGGTCCCACCATACTGGGGAGTGTACATGGGGATGCTGTAGGGGAAGGCGGGGGGCGCTTGACCCTGGAGTGCCGACCCTTGCTGGCGGTTCTGCTGGCGATAATCACGGGAGCCAAAACCGCCGCGGAACCTACGAGGGATGAAAGAGAAAAGTGGACTTTACGATGGATTACATGTGCGTATAGCAACTCAAACAACATTTCACTGTGGAAGCATGCATTTCCACCTAAGATAGTTAACTAGATCACCAATGGTGCAGAGCGATTCATACAGCAACCGCTGCAAATAGAATGGTTAACCACTTTGTTTTTCACTGTTCATACTTAAAGCCATAATGGCACATTTTTTTGAAGAGCGCCCTTAATTTTCAAAATTTGAGATTTTTGCACATTTGTGCTAATAATTGTCTAGTAAACTACACCTGCAAATTACAATGCTCCAAAATGCGCATTTGTCATGAAAGAAGCGATTTTGTAATTAGAATTGGGATTCCCGATTGTAATTTAATGGCAGAGCTGGAAACTCCAAATTTTTGACCGTCCATGATGAAATAGTGCAACCTCGCGTAAATGACGACCTTTAACTTGTCCCCTTCCTGAACCGACGGAACAACTAATGGATGAGCGTAGACATACATGGCAACATTTCCCGGCTATTTCACAAAGAAAGACATTTCCAGCAGCCATTGAATTATTATCAGAGATCTCCGATATTAATTATTCTAACGACAAAATTCCTTCTTTTGCGACACAGACATTTTTTAGCTCTACCATTATACCACGGGTATAGTTTATTAGCCAATTACCAATGCAACTGTGCAAAAATCTCAAAATATTTTGAAAATTGGGGCGCTCTTCAAAAAAATGTGCTTTGTGCTTTATTGCTTTAAGTTATTCCAGGCAATGTTGTAAACACTCTTTGATAAGCTTTGAGTAATTTTGTTATTGAAATACAAACCAAAATTATGTCTATAGAGTTAATTTTACTTTTTTAACAGCTGAGTGATCCCAAGATTACCTGAACAATTTTTTTGTGTACCCTTTAAGATGAACCCATTCTAAATTATTTTAATTTACGTCTTGTGAAAGCTCATCCATTTCAAATGACTCCAAAATGACATTTGACCTCTCCTCCTTGAACACCCCACATAATCTTCTCCTCGGGAATCATTCTTAATACTTGATTTCTCTGGCAGAAGAAATTGTTAGTATTTTCATGAATGACCTCAAATGATCCCAGATGAATTAACTTCTTATCCTTGAGGGGGGGGGGGGTCACTGGTAATTGATAAGAGGATATCCTGCGAGACCATGGGGGTTCCACAAGTACCCTAAACAATTTGATCGTTAAAAAAACACCCGAAACAATATGGCAGTGTAAAAATCCTACCCTTTACAAGTATTGGCCTAAGTTGGTGATCCTCTTTGATACTTGTTTACATTTTCTTTTAGCCCTGGAGCTAGCACACAATTTGTAACACATCTCAAGACAAAAGGTTTGAGTGATTAATATGTTGACAGACTGACCGGAACCCATGAAACGCGATTCTTAAGAGTTGCCTGCAAGTGGTGCCTCTAGGAGAGGGGGCCAAAACAAAGTTTGTACGGGGTCAAATTTTTAAATTGATCCAATCATGTTTGAAAAAGCACAACCTTGTTTAGTGTCCTAACCATAAGGATTCAGAAAAGGTATAGTTGTAAATATTTTACAGAGCCTAAAGTTTCAGATTATAGGCTAAAACGCAAAAATCAATAATAATGGTCCAAGTCAGTTTGTACAGGGGTCAATTTTAAAGTTGCCCCGATTTGGATAAAATGGGTGCAATTAATTGGTGGAGTTTTAATATGATTAAAATAAGGATAGTTTGACTGTCTTCAAATTCTTATTTTCGCTGATGTAGGGGAACAGAAGGTCAACGTCCATTGCATTCAATGGGCTTGAGCTTGTTACCCCCCTACTTTCTTAGCAAGCATTTTGAGACACCACCCAAAAACTATTCTTTAATTTTATCCTATGAGTTCCATCCCATATTTGGGCAACCATTTTTTACCAAATCGAGCAAATTTTTAAAATTTGAACCCCTGTACAAACTGAATTAACCTTTTTTGAGTTTTGCTGTTTTTAGCTATAACTCTGAAACTTTATGCTGTACATATTACAAACTATACTTTCCGGAATCCTTATGATTAGACACATATCATGGTGTGCTTTTCACATGATTGGATTAATTTAAAAATTGACCCCTGTACCAACTTTGTTTTTGGCCCCCTCTCCTTAGGCACCACTTGCGGCACTTAGAATCACGTTTAGGGTTCCTGTCGCTGTCCAGCATTTTAATCACTCACACCTATTTGTACTTGAGATGTGTTACAGTGTGTGCTATCTCCTGTTTATTTCTGTGTAGGCTGTTAGTAGCTATTTTCACACAATGAGCCCAATACAAAACAAACTCCGAGCAGGTTTGATGACTACCCAGCCATTTCTGTGCAAGATGCAAGGTTGTCAGCATTTTCCTGCAAAGATCTTGAATGACCCCATGATGACCTTTGACCTCATCTAACTCATACAACCCACTCCTTTGGGATCATTGAGTAACTATTTTAATGCCTGCCTTATTAACACTCTGTGCAAGTAGAGGCACTTTTAAATCATTTTTTGACAATGGACCTATAGTGACTCCTACACAACCACTGTCCTCACATCCCTAAACACTTCACAAAACCCACTCATCAAAGCCAATTCTGAGCAACTTTGGAGAATGTCCAGTCACGTGCAAGAAGAATTTTAAGACATTTTTTAACATTGACCCCTGGATGACCTTTGACCTAAAGGTGCGAATTTCATAAATATCCATTAATGACTGTAGGAGGTGGATGGATGGGTTCCCATCAACTCCCTCTGATAGATTGGTAAAGAGTCCAAAGAAAAGAATAATTACCAAAATTTAACAATAAAAACAAGAAAAAAAAACTGCAAGTTGAAACTTGCAAATCCCCATGGCTTTTGTGTGACCAAGTATGAAGGCAAAACTGAGGTCAAAGGTCATATTGAGTTTGTCAAGTGCTCCTTGTGACCAAGTATGAAGTCAAAAAGACAATGCATCCAAGAATGAGCAGTAAAGCAGCCAACCTAAGGGGAACACGGACATACATACAAACACACAGAATTAATCTGCTATCACAAAATCCCCATGGCTTTTAAGCCAAGGGGATAAAATATATAATTAATCAAAAATCCCCCCTCCTGCAAAAAGAAAAAATACATCAGATTTGCACTAGTTATCTTCAAAACAACATTTGTCCTGGTACTTCAAAAGCAATCCTAACTGTTAAACATTTCAACCCAATTCATAATCCTCTCAGATAAATCTTAATTTTTAGAATTTAATTTACTGACCTGTTGCGACCGCGACGGCTGGTGCCTCCCAGTTGTTTCGCCTCGAAAGCCATTGATTCTAGCCAAGAAGGCAGTTCCATCTTGTTCTCCATCATCAGCTCAGCCAAGTCCCGGGCGATATTGCGGTTCTTGTCATTGAAGAAGGACGTTGCCAGACCTGTAGGTGCATAATATATAGGGTTAACCGATTTGGAATATTCACGGTATTAAATCAACCACAAACCACTTGAAGTCTGGATGGTATAACGATACTGCTAAAAGGGCAACTACACAGGAGAGCATAATTTACAGTTTAGGGTGTCAATTTGAATGAAGGACCTATTATGGCAGCCGCACAGTGCCATGAGCATGTTTACTGGGATATGTCGCGCATTTAAAAATACTTAGAGGTATGTGTTCCGATCGTCTTTGGGACTCTCCTGATTTACCCGGAAGTAGTATCGATTTTGATATCAGATGAAAGGCCATATTTTTCTCATTGTCGTCCTGAAATTTGAGCCCCCAAATCCATTTCATTCCCAAGATATGAACAAAAAACTGCCAAATTAATATTAGGTTAACCATCAATATTAGCATGATGTTGAATAGGTCTTTGCAGTATGCATTAATGCTTCTACCATCAAAACTGCAAGTTTGTTTCCCACGGTACTTGATGGGGCATATGTGCAAGTGTCGGGCTCTCATATCAAGTAGGGAACACAATATTCATAAATCTGAACAAGCACCTTTAAATTATTATTATCACTTTGGCATCACTGAAGGATGGACTTGATGATTAGCAGAAATATATTTACCAGCTGATAAATTTTTGGTATAAACAAACATGGACAATAGCCATGTGTTGCTGTGCATTAAAAATGGTGAGGGAGTTGACAAAGCTGACATGCTTTCATATCTTGCAACCAAATCAACGACACAATTACTGAAAAGAACATAGTTTTGGTTATGATCACTAAACATGTCTCATATTACAATATGACAATTGAAATATACCTACCCAGGTTGCCCACTCTGCCAGTACGGCCAATACGATGCACATACTCCTCGATGTCAGAGGGCAAGTCAAAGTTGATGACATGCTTTACGTTGGAAATATCCAGTCCACGGGCAGCAACCTAAAGAATACGGAACATGAACACCATCAGTATCCAACCATTTAAGAAATGCATATTTTACATAAGGCATAAAAATATTGCTTGGCGTAACCCGACCGACCCTCGAAAAACCTGCCATTTTTTTTTAATTTCTCCAAAAAAAACCCCTTCCAACCGACCCAATATTTTTTCCACCAGTGACGTTTTTTTTTCTTATAAACTTGAGGACTTGTGGAACAAAGCATCAATGTTAAAATGTGAATGTTTTTTCGATTTGGAAAAAAAGAAGACTTTCATGTTTTTTATTTTAAAAAAACCCGACCCTTATTTTTTCTTACGCTACGCCAAACAATTTTTTTTTTATGCCTAAGCCTCCCCATGTTTTAGACCCCCGTTTGTCCTGTCATTTTACTTCTCAGAGAGAAAATGAACATTCAATTGCAAAGAGTAAACAAAAATCTTACACTAATAGACACCAGAATCATGAAACGGGAAACTTACAGCAGTAGCCACGAGAATAGGGTGCGGCCAGTGCGGAAGGTACGCAGTGCCTCCTCACGTTCACGCTGAGAGCGGTCGCCGTGGATGCTCGTTGCTGGGTAGCCTTCTGCATAGAGGAAATCCTCCAAGTTATCTGCCCCCTTCTTGGTTTCCACGAACACCAAGGTGAGTGATTCAGGACCTGTAAAGTAGTCGGGTAATAATTAATGACAATGTATCACTCTTACGTTGCTCTAATATGGTTATCTTACTTCTACAATTTTGTTTCAAAACAAATCAAAACAGCCAGTAACACTGTAACAAATTTTAGCAAATTTAATACAGCCAACTATTAAAGTTTTAATTGCAGGTAATACTCAACCACTGAGGTGCAAAAGCCAACTACCCCAAGGCTTGACCACTGTCCATATATTGTACTTGTGAACATCAGTTTCATGCACTTTTAGCCAGGGGGTAATAAAAATTGTTTTGATTGCATGTCCTTACTTGTACTTGCATTGACACTAACTGATCTTGTGTGTTTTGGGTATCACAATATCACACCCCCCAAACCAGGGTGTGTACTGTCCCATGGGAATTTACGATTTTACTAGCTCATAGTGATTGAGTTAAAATACTCGTCTACCAAAGACAGATCAGTGACTTGTACATGAGTTGACATAAACTGACCTTGTGTGTTCGGGTATTCATAAATCATACAAAAAACAGAGGGTGTAATTTATAATATGAAGGAAAATGTAGCTATTGAACTGGACCATGGGAATGAGACTTCACTCAAGATACACAGTGGCGGCACCAGACTTCATTTTCTGGGGGAAAAGTGAAATTCTGGTGGGGGAAAAGTGAAATTCTGGTGGGGGAAATGTGAAATTCTGGTGGGGGGGGGGGGTTAATTTTTTTAATTTTTTTGAAAGTGAATTTTTTTTTGGGGGGGCAAAACTTCCATAAATTTTGGCCAATTGCCGATATTTGCCCAAATTTGGCGATTTGGGCCCCAAATTGCTGATTTTTGTCAAAAATCTCATTTTTTTCTGGCTGGGGGAGGGGGCCAACTGGGGGAGGGGGAAAGAAAAAAATAGGGGATTTTACCCCTCCCCCGGCACCGAAGATACAGCAAATTCTATACTCTGAAGTGAAGACCCTAGGGGTGGCTTGTCCTCTGCCATATGTATATATGATTACCTCTTGAAATTGAGTTTGTGATTATGTATTTAACCAATGGCAACATTAATTTAGGGCGCCCTGTCATAGGAAAGAGGTATAGGTACATGCGGCCCTTAAGACCCCCATTTTGTGCCTCTCCAGCAGTTCTTAAGGGTCCCAGTTGAAGCAAAATTAAGTTCTTAAGGGTCCCTTTAGGAGAATTTTTGCCTCAGAAGCTAAATTTTAGGCAATTTCAGTTCCAAAGCCTGCAAAATTCCAAAAAAGTTCAGTTCCTAAGGCCCTAATTTGAGACAAAATTAGTTCCCAAGTCCCCATGTTCAGGCCACACACCCCTACCTGAAAAAATAGTTGAGCACCCTGTTGGGGTCACATAAGTATACCTCAGTTAGCAGAGACAGACAGACATACTGACAGGCACAGACAGACAGATGGGTTCCATGTGGTCTTTCCCACATTTTGTGGGAACAAATTATATTTCCAATTCTCTCTTTTGGGATCCTAGCTGGTTGGCATTAAATTCCACACAATCAAGGTTGTGTGTTGCATAACACTACATGTACATGCATAATACTTTGAAAAGCCAAGTCAACTCAAGGATTTATAGATTTGTTGAATAACCGCTATTTGCTTGTCTCTGCTAAATCATTGTTAGATGTGGCTTATGAATGCATAGCATTATACAAAATACAACCTTGGATTATGTGATATTTACTCTCAACCTGGATGCAAAAAGAGACATGAAGGAAAAGCTATTAAAACTGCAACAGAGATTTCACATATCAGGCGTCCCTAAAAAATCGAAAGTACTGAATTTTGCCCTGATGTAAAGCTTTTCATCAAAAAATATCCCCATCTGAAAAGATCAAGCTGAGAAATATTTCTTTGGTACAAAAAATGAAATTCTAATTTCATATAGGAGCAAATAAGTAGATGTTTTACATTGAAATATAAGCAAATCAAAAATCGCCCTTTTTCTCTCTTTTAAGACATTTCTGTAGTAAAATACAAAGTAAGAAATCTACTGAGTGTCTATTCTACATGAAATTACTCTCACGACAATATTTGGGTGCCTCAAAATCTCTCGTTCCACCTTTAATTATACTCGGCTGACTGAACGTGTCAGAGGAAGTATTAGAACTATAGTTAAAAAATTGTAACATGATTGGTACCAATTTGACATCGCATACATAAGCCTATCCATGTGCTAAATATTCTCCACTCAAAAGAAATGTACCTTCTTTTTTAATAGCAGATAGCGAACAAAACACTTAAAACTCAACATTTGAAAGCAACTACCTGCTTGGAAACCAAATGGCTGGTTAGCAATTATTGTTTTAATGACCAATTAAGCAATAATGACATGAGTCATTATTTAGCAAATAACCTTCTTTGAAAGGGTGATTAAGCTTAAAAGCAGTATAATGGTATTTTCCCACTACGGCAAAAACAGTGCAAAGCAGGTCTTAACTTGTCGGAACGATGAACTCTTTAAAATTGACACTGAATCTAATCTATAAGCAGAATGCTGCAATTGGATACTTGAGTGTTTCTGTACTTGGAATAACATATGCAAGTAATTATTCTCTCATTTGAGTAATTTTCACTGCTAACACTTGACCATTAACATGAAATAAAATACATCGCGGTCCTCGGACCGCTAGCGTCATCTGCCGTCACTGTTTGTGAATGGGGGCAAAGGTCACCAAAATGTCACCCCACCTTTCCACCAAGTTACATCATCGTAGCCCTTACGGAACTCATACGGCATGCAATATATTCAGGGTTAACATTTTGACCACAGACACCCACACAGACATACGACCAGAGTTATTCCTATGTGCCTTCTGCACTGGCAATTCTTGCAGACGACACAAAAACATCCTGGTTTGGAATTCGGCTTTGTACTAACAACCTTTTTGTACCAGAATGTTTATCTCGTTGCTCAATGCATAGGACATTTGAACGACCCACGGCTTGTGGTATGGTCCTTTTCTGAAGGCACTAGTTTCACTGGAAATTTCAAGGAGTTGTACTATGGTGGTTCGGAGTGCATTTGTGATCACCCATTTTAAAGGTGCATGTTCCAATCTTCTTCGGGACCCGATTTACCTGAAGTAGTTTCAATTTTGATATCTTATTGTCGTCCTAAAATTTCGGCTTTCAAATCTATTCTGTTCCCGAGATACTGACAGAATATGCCGTTTTAATGGTTAACCATCAAGAAGTGAACAGGGTGTTGCACTATGCATTATTGCATCTAGGATCAAAACCACAATTTGTTTGGTGGTCAGTGTATACAAGTGTCATGCTCTTATATCGAGTACATAACATGATAGACAAAATTGGAACAAGCACCCCCTTAAGAAAACACTTTTCCTAAGAAAACACATTCCTACATAATTCAGGACCTCAAAGCTGATAATCAGCTTTTTGTGTAATCCTCAATTGAAAGCAATTTCGAAATACTTTTTTTTTAAATTTAATAGTTTTGAAAATTAACCTATTTTGAGAACGAGATCAAAAGTTGTTTTTTACACAGGAGGTAAAATGCAGTGCTGTACACAATGTATATAAAAGCAGACAATTAGTTGACTTTAAAGCCACTATCAGTCATTTTTTTCCAAATTTAAAATGCCAATTTTGTCTCGTGTTAGGTCATATCAACACCTTATATTGCTTTTTTTGTGAAAAACAGACACTTAGGCATTTTAAAGCGGTCTTGAAGATGCCATTTAAGACTATTTCTGGGCCTTAAAAAAGTCAGATCCCGACTTTATTAGTTAAATAATTAGGGTTATTCATAGTATTTTGGGTATGAACGCTTACACGTTCATACCCAACATACTATCGAAGAACCCCGTTCATGCTTATACATACTTTTTTTATAACCATTACTACAAAATTAAAATTTCATACATATCAAATTCAGTCTGAACATTGCAGTTGATTTTTCGACCACTTTCGCGCGTTAGTCACGGCAGCCATGTACAAACGGTTTTATTACACCTGGTCAAGTGACACGTATAGCCCGGATTGCGGACATCCGGTGGAGTTAAACAAAATCTGCTTGGCACCGGCCATGGCAACCACGTGCGTAATTCGATGCGCGCTGCACGCACCAGTGGCATACGCGCTAGTTTGTTTTCACCGCAATTCGGGAATTCCCTGGGCTTCCCTTTGTTTTCACCGCGCTGTGACGTCAGCCCGCTCCAGGCTATGGCCAATCGAGTGCGCGATAATACGAGGTATACATGAAACAAAGAATAAAAATACATACTATCTTGACAAATACGACATGTTATGCTTCGGCCATAACCAGGGGTCTTTACTACACCAAGTTCCAATCAACAGTGCAAAAAATGGACTTTGATGAAAAAATAGGGGGAAGCGATTTGTTACATGTGGAATGAACAAACGCTGATAGTGGCTTAAATGGCTTTTCTTGATATTAGATTGAAAACCGTCAGGAATGCCCAATTGGGCTGGCACACTAACATTCTCACTGATATTGCCATTCGATTTGTATCTAGTAACTAATCATATACAGGGGTTATTTTGAATCACCTCCCATGATGCATTTGCAATGTGCCTATACTGTACTGTACTACCGCACATGTCAGTCTTAGGGATAAACAAGTGGTCCAAAAAGTCAAGAACCAACAAGACCATTTACTGATCATGTGAAAAGTCCTTAAGTACTTAAGAATCACTAATATAATAAATAGATTGGTTTTATAAAGCCCGGGGCCATTTCATCTAGATCACAGCGATGTTTGCCTATTATTATTACGTTGCCGTCAGGAAATCGTCACAATTCATTTCGCCTCATCTAGGCGGCAGTGGTCCAACCGCGCACAACCCCATCAGAACTTAGATTTTAACATTCCCCATAACAGCCTCCCGAAATCGCTTGGGTCGACGCGGGCCACGTGGGTTAAGTTGCCTTGCCCAAGTGCACAACACATGGCCGCCGGGGGCTCGAAAACCCAACAAACCTTTGGGATGTCATGAGCGGCGGCCAGTTCATATCACTGGGACCAATTGTGCTTAGTGGGCTAAAATGAGCATTATAAGTCAGGGTTTTTTATGTAGAATAGAATTTTTGTCAAAAAAATTAAAAATATTAAAAAAAAAAAATTTCCCCAAAACAGGGTGCATTGTGGGGTTGATCCACCTCTGTGTGAAATAATGCGTACCTCCTACATACGTGTGAAACTTGAATGCAACCTTCTCATTTATGAATGATGATTTTCAATATGCTGTGTGCATGCACGCGCACATAGGCATGCATCACACGACATGCATGCACACATGCCCGCATGACACGTGCTTCGGAGCCATGAAACAAATTCTGCCTATTGGAATTTTTTTTGTATCAGAGCTCTTCTTACATATTGGGCAAAGCACACACCCACCCCAGAGCATGAAGGCCAAATTATTACTCGGAGATATGGTCCCCAAAGATAATAATGTGCAAGTTTCATACGTCATATTTAACTAATGCATTTTTTTTTCAATATTTAAAAATAATTTCTACAGACATAATGGTGCATGGTGAAAGACAATATTCAAAACACATAATTGATTAATTTGTGCTGGTGAATGTCAGCCTTGACCCCACCACTCATCCAATCAACGATGTTAGGTTAATAGAAACATTACCATTTACCATAATTGAGAATTGAAAAAAACTAAGGAAAAAAATTTACTATTATACTGGTCATATGGCTAAAAGCAATAAGGTTTCAGATGAAAATTTTGGAATTTAGTTGGTGATGATATCAAAGAAAAATGATTTGTAGTCCGCACTGACATTGTTTAAATTGATAGGTCTACACTTTAATTATACAGGATTACCGAATGAGTCAGATGGTTTTCATCCATTTTCAGTGCAATGAAGTTTGAATGGACATTACACCATGTGCATCAGAAGATTTTCTCATTTAGCACAACCCAGTTCAGATACGAATGTATGTACTCTCTAGGCACATCCAACCGCGACTGATATGAGATTTTTAGCAGAAAGATAATAGCTCCTGGACCAGATCTTTAACTCGTTCATAGCGGTGCTATCATGGTTTTGTGTGCGCTTTATTCCGTTTATTTAAGCAGTACAAAAGCTGGTGTTCTGCACCGGCTCGGAATTGCGTGGCGTGAGTCTGTGGGCACTCGTCTTCTAATCCGAAAATCGTGTGTTCGATCCCACTCTAGGGCGTAAAAAAATTTTAATATTCATTTATTATTTTAATACGTTAAAAAAAAAAAAAAAAAAAAAAAAAAAAGAAAACTCAATCAGTTGGTGATTGAAAGTAGAAAATAGTGGAAAAGCTGCCTTTTGAGGTCCTGCGTCCATAATATAAGGCTAGAATCTCAAACGTTCCAATCCGACCAGCCAAGTGCTGGTCAGAATTGATCCGCCATTATTAGGGGGCATCCAACCCAAAACGTGATTGTCTGTACCACACTCAAGTACAATTCAAAACCCGTGCTACATCTGCACATTTGAGTGTGAATTTGAAGAGGTGCAACAAGAGATTTTTGGGCTTCATATATTGTTTTCATATGTGTGATGGCAGATGTATAAAACCCCCAATAGATTTCTTACCTTGTCTTTGGTTACAGAAATGGCTTGAAAAGTTGGGGGGAAAACAAAATGTCAATTTTCATTTCCTTAATTTCAATAACAAAACATAGGCTGCCCATGTTGTATTTGCTCCTATCGAAATTAGAAATTTTCACCATTTTTTAATTTTTGTCCCAAAAAAGATTTGTCAGCTTCATCTTTCACATGGGGACATGTCTGATAGAAAGCTCTACATTAGTGCAAAAATTAGATTTTTCACATTTTTTTAGGGACACCTGTTATGTGAAATTCTCGTTGGCAACCTTTAAGCGATTGGGGCACATAAGACCCTTGTTAACTCTCGCGGGTGAATTGTTACTGGAACGTGAAGAGAAATAGTGGAAGCACTGTTTTAAAAAGGGCATATGTAGTGGACTGTTGTACACCTGTTACAAATGGATAATTGCTGCTTGTGTTTTGCACTGAAAGAAAAAATGAAAAAAAAAAATTAAGAGAACGACAAAGAAAAACAGCAATGAAAAGCGATTGATTAGGCAGGAAAAGCAACCAAGCCTTTGCAAACTTGAGTGTGTCACCACAGAACTACGAAAGAGAACGGGTTTTTTTTTTTTTCTGGTAGTGCCTCATTTTCTACCCAGCAAGGGATGCATGTGTGACTGTGTGTTAATGTTGGATCATCGGCTATGTGCCCAGCTTTGTTGAAATTGGCATGATTCATGAAATGTTGGCATTTGTGAAAGAAACATGTGTGCCAAACTCCATTTTTTTCCAAAAAGGCATTTTGGAGTTATGTCACCTAATATCAAACATCTATACAATTTTTTATTTTTCTGTGTCATCAAAAACAAAGAACAGGTGGTCACAAAAACACTTTTTTGGTTGAGTATTACTAGGAATACTTAAGTATCCACTTTTCATAATTTTTCCAAGAAGAAACAACTCCCTTGGTGATGAATAAGATGTCATATGAAAGGAAATCAAATATAGAAAATCTCAAGTTAGATTTTTTTGCAGATTGAGTGCTGCTATTTGAAATAACAGGTATTTTTAATTTTCCCTAAATTATTTTTTCCCAAAAATAACTATTCTAAATAATTAAACACTTGATTTTAAAATGCCAACATGAGATTTTAGGCGTTTGTTTAGACCAGGGGTTCTCAATAGGTGGCCCACGGGCCAAATCCGGCCCGCCAGCCATTGATTTTTGGCCCTTGATTTGCTCAAAAATATAAAGGAAAACATAAGAAATTCAAGTGTATTTGGCCCTCAAGTAGGGAACTTTCAAATATGTTTGGTATTCTCTGGCCCTTCAGCTAAAATAATTGAGAACCCCTGGTTTAGACACACACATCCCTAGAGTTTCAGCTTAAAAAGTACCTTCCATTTAAGCTGGGAATGAAAATGAAAAATTTAGGGTATTTAAAAAAAATAAAAACACTAAAACAAATTGAACTGTCTTGAAACTGCAAAAATAAAATTATGTGGAGGAAAGTTCAATCCTTACCATAGTCAAGTTTGGACTGAATTGATTCAGGGGATTTGATTTTATGGTCATTTTTCTGTAAGACCATTTTATTCGATGATCCTACCTTAACTCACAAATGCACATTGTCAGTTTTCATCCTTTTTATATTTCTGTGGGTTAAACAGGGCTGGAGAGAAGCTTCATTGATTCAATTCCAGGAAAAAGTTACAAATTGAGAAGGATATGGTTGTGCAATATGCTGAATCACAATCATATTGACAGTGTGACCCTGGTGTTTACAGCTGTTTGAAAGTTATTTACAATAACTAAACCAGGATACAACAAAAAAAATCAACAGCAACACAGTTTTGACAACTGATTTGGATTACTTATTCCACAAGCTACATCCTGTTTAAATTTTAGGAAATTTCACAAATGATCAAAATACAGCAAGTAAACTTGCGAGATCCCCCTGGCAAGATGGCAGTATGGAACGACCTCAGATGACCTTTGACCTTGGTCCATGACCTTTGACGTCATCCACATATGAAGGAATCCCTAATGCACCTTAACCCCAAGTCTGGTTGAAATGGGAATTTTCTTTGAAGACCTGAAAAACGAAAACCTAACCAAACTGGAACACACACATACATACACACACCCAACCTAACCAAACCAAACTGGAATACACACACATGTATACATACAGACATGCGCGCTCTCGCAAAATCTCCCTCTCCTGTTTTTTCAAGCCAGGGGGATAAAAATCAAGTACACAATCTCTATGGAGAATGGGCATATAGATGGGGTAAATAAATAAAATGTTGACATTTATATATCGCCTTTCACAAAGTATCAAAGCACTACATGAAAGCTCATCATGTAGCTTGATGGAGCGTATATGTGCAAGTGACCATGACCTTTGTGCAAATGCCAGGCTCTCATATCAAGTAGAGAACACAATATACATAAATCTAATTTTTTTTTAGTAGTATAGATGTCTAGGTGTTTTCTTGTGCTTTTCCAGGTTGCAAGTGAAATACTTGTTTGTCTCCTCTATTAGTTTGTCTTTAAGAAAATTAAACACTTAAAAATGATACCAAAAGTTTACGTTTTAATACTTTTAACTGTAAATTCAAAGCTTCTTGTCACGATCTTTTTCAGATGTTTCCAGGAGCTCTATTTGAGAACGGAAATGGTTGATACAACCATGGTTGTACCTGTACAAACCTATTAGGGAATAAAAAGTGACGTTTTTAGATGAGGTTATGGGTATGAGTCTATTAATCTCACCACCAGGGTTCAAAGTTTGGTGGCACAGTTAAGTCCACATAGAAATTGCATTGAAAATACAACCATGATTGTATTGACAATTTGGTTGGCCAGATATACCTCTTTCCAGGTCTGGAAAAGCATTTACTTTCCATGTTTTCAGGTAAAATGGGAATCCTACAGAAATTATTCTTGAGTAGTCAGGAGGATTTGGCATGAAACAAAAAAAAAAAAAAAAAAAAGAAGTAAAAGGTAAAGTTTAACTTTCCTACGATAGCAATTGGTCTTCTCCAGGGACGGTTTTCTCAATTTTTAATTTTTCGATTTCTAACTAAAATATTCTCCAATATATACTCAAATTTTGGAAAAGAAAAGTAAAAATCACACTTTTTTGACATTTTTCCTTATATTTCGAAAAGTAAGCTCTATTTTTAAAAAATGAAAAAACCGTCCCTAGACAAATGTGTCTTGTTTCTAAAAAATAACATAAGAAATCATGAAAATTCAAATTGTTTTTGTTATGCTGTCTGAAAATTTTTTTAGTATTTTTCTCCAAATACGGAAAGTTTTACATTAATCTGATGCCATTATCGGGTTCATCGTCCAATTTTCTTTCTAGAAATGTATACTTTTACATACAATAATCAAATATTTGCAAAGTTACAAACCAAACTAGATACTCGTAAACTCAAGGTTCACACTGCCCTTAAGTCCACTCCACATAGAAATTGCATTGAAAATACAACCATGATTGTATTGACAATTTTGTTGGCCAGATATACCTCTTTCCAGGTCTGGAAAAGCATTTACTTTCCATGTTTTCAGGTAAAATGGGAATCCTACAGAAATTATTCTTGAGTAGTCAGGAGGATTTGGCATGAAACTGGACATGAAATAAGTATGGACCACTGCAAGATCAAACAGGTCACCAAGCTGATATTGACATTTACTTACCTTTATATATATTGCTTATCATCTTTATGTTGTTTATTTTTTATACTTTTAACTTTTTCCCAATACTGTGAAAATGGTGCTGAGGAGCAACATATCACACTATTCAATTTAGTATATTGCCAGCCCTAGATGCAGAAAAAATTCTTATTTACTGGCACACTGATGAGATTTTGCCAACCGATGTACAACATCAATACAACAGATTAATAGGCAAAGGTAGGCATCCACTGACATGTAAAATGAGTTTTCTTCAGGGGTGCGATTTATTTTTGTGGATAAATCCTGAATTTGGTAAGTCTAAAAAATACATCGGTCCTCCGACCGCTTGTGTCGCCTGCCATCGCGGTTTGTGAATGATAGGCCTAACATGACCTTCGACCTTGATGCGACCTTTGACCTCAAACAAATGAGGGTTTGATGTAAACTCCATAAACCAAGTTTGGTTCCAATCTTACAACTTGACCTCACATGGCCTTTGACCTTGGTATGTGACCTTTGACCTTGGTATGTGACATTTGACCTTGGTATGTGACCTTTGACCTCAACAAATGGGGATGCCATGTTGCACCTGTGACCCAAGTTTTAAATCCATCAAAGTATGAGGATATTACAGGCAAATGTTAACCCTTTTTCATGACAACAGACAACAACAGACAACAGTGGACAAAGTGATCCCTATGTGTCTTCCTGGCTTAAGGCAGACGACACAAAAACAGTAAAATTTACCCAAAACATTTAGAATCGGGCTGGCATTAAATCAAGTTGCGGACATTTTGAAAATAAAAATCCTTAAGAATCACACCTCTGGTTTCTTACAACCGTGGATAAAAACAAATTGTGGCATTGATTGAATTACAACAGCATACCTTTAAGCCAGAGGGTGTTTTGAATCAATCCCATGATGCACAGCAATGTGCCTATACCATACTGTACTAAACACATGTCAGTACTTGGGGATAACAAGGCGGTTCTCGAACCACAAGTCTCGCCTGATTTCGGGCATAACTGTAAGACAAAAAGCAGCACACCAGAGTGCAACTGTGCGAGTCCAGGGTGTCCCCAAGAAGTTGTGCAAGCAGATAAACTCTAATCTCCCAACTAGTTTTACTTCCCAACTAATTCATTTGACACCACCCTAGGGGTCACAACATTTTCTGTTGGGGGAGTAGCGCCCCCGATTTGGCATTTATAATATTATTTATTTAAGTCCCCCACATGAGCACAAGTAAGAGACGTTTAGGAGATTATTTAAGTCCCCCACATGAGCTTGACAAGTAAGAGATGTTTAGGAGTAGCACCCCTGGTTTGCATTTATAGTATTATTTAAGTCCCCCACATGAGCTTGACAAGTAAGAGATGTTTAGGAGTAGCACCCCTGGGTTTGCGTTTATAGTATTCTATACTTCTCACTCTTCATTTGATACCCCCATAGAGGTCTCAACATCTCCCGTTTTGGAGATATTATCTCAAAAAGTCCCCCACATGACCATAAGTAAGATATGTTTAGGAGTAGTACCCCCAGTTTGGCATTTATAGTCACAGAGTTAGAGGCTAGAGGTCGGACGGCAATCCTGAAAAAGCGAACTCACTGGTGGACGCTTAGATGTTTACCGCCCAAGCCCATTACACCTAAAACTTACAGCACAGAAAAATGCACTTTCTTGTTGATTTCGCTAGGCGACCCTTGCTTATAAAATGATCCTTTTACATCCAAGAACATTGTCAGACATGTGGTTTATTCAGAAAATTTGTCGTTGCAATGATCGGGCACGGTGTTTTTTGCAGATTTTCAAAATGGATTCCAAAATAGCATGGGCTATAGCATGTTCGTAGTTGCTAACACGAGTGTGACATATTTAACACAGTAGTAGTGCGCAGTTGTAATATTTTAATCAGTATGGAACTTTGACCTCGATAAGTGCGA
Source organism: Ophioderma brevispina (assembly GCA_023653785.1). Classification (NCBI taxonomy): domain Eukaryota; kingdom Metazoa; phylum Echinodermata; class Ophiuroidea; order Amphilepidida; family Ophiodermatidae; genus Ophioderma; species Ophioderma brevispina. Next base: position 53,334 of record JAMKCH010084883.1, on the reverse strand, counting down.
AAAGAGCGTCCACCTGCTCGTTCGTTTGTATTATTGGTAATCAGCGAAAATAAGCATGTCCATGCCCATTCTAAAGAAATAACCGGGAACAGTCCAGAGGCCTTGTTTATAGTATTATTTATTTCCCGCTCTTTCATTTGACACCACCCCAGGGGTCACATTATTCTCTATATTCTCCGTTGTGGAGATATTAATCTTGTAATGTCCCCAACATGAGCATAACCAAGAAATGTTTAGGAGTAGCACCCCTAACGACCTTGTCGTGACCTTTAAAATTTTCGGCATCAACAATCGACCCCGCCCACTAAGATTCGTCTGGATACACCAAAGTTTACCTCTTTTGACCTCTGACCTTGAATGACCCCTAATGACCTTGTCATGACCTTTAAAAGTCTCGGAATCAAAAATTGACCCCACCCTCCAAGTTTCATGTCCATACACCAACGTTTACCCCATTTGACCTTGAATGACCCCTGATGACCTTTGATCCACTAACCAATACAACCTCGGTCTTCGGATGGTCAAGGGGCACCCACCCACCAAGTTCAGGAAGGTGTGACCCTCTGTCTCTGAGAAACCAACGTTTAACATCATTTGACCTTGAATGACCCCTAATGACCTTGTTGTGACCTTCAAAATTTCCGGCATCAAAAATCGACCCAACCCTCCAAGTTTCATGTCCATACACCAACGTTTACCCCATTTGACCTTGAATGACCCCTGATGACCTTTGATCCACTAACCAATACAACCTTGGTCTTCGGACGGTCAAGGGCCACCCACCCACAAAGTTTCAGGAACGTGCAACCCTCGGTCTCCGAGAAAATAGACGCGGTTTATTTGACCTCTTTTGACCTTGAATGACCCCTGATGACCTTTGATCCACTAACCAATACAACCTCGGTCTTCGGACGGTCAAGGGGCACCCACCCACCAAGTTCAGGAACGTGCGATCCTCGGTCTCCGAGAAAAACAGACAGACGCACTGACAGACAGACCACCGGTATTAATATATAGATGTCCCAACATGAGCATAACCAAGAGATGTTTAGGAGTAGCACCCCCGGGTTTGCATTTATAGCATTCTTTATTTCTTGCTCTTTCATTTGACACCACCCCAGGGGTCACAACATTTTTCCATTGTGGAGATATTAATCATGAAAAGTCATGCAAAAATCCCTTAAAATTAACTAAATTTAGTAAAAATATGAAAATTTATTCAATTTGGCAACACTATTTTTGAAAATAGACCGCGGTCGACATAGATAGATTTTTGAAAAAATCATGTGACCACATTTTAAATTTGGGCCCTCTACAGGATCTGGAAAGCGGTAAAACACCGAATTTTACGTATTTTCACATTTTCCAAGAAATGTAAACAGGCTGGCAACCCAAAAGACTGACCCACAAGAACCAGAGCTAGAAAACCCTTTCAATGAAAACATGGGTACTAGATATCTAGCTATATCTATTGATGTTAATACCTTTGTTGTGGTATACTCCCCCTTTTTTTTGCTTTGATAAGTCTTCTTGTTTTGTACACCACCAAACCACACACAGCCCTATACTGCCAAATAAACACATACTGACCTACTTTATTTTAGGTCAATGCACTCCTGAATCAAATTCTTTTGCAAGGTGCAGCATTTCACAAATGAACATCCTGGCTGAAATGGACCAAGCATTTGGCATTAGTTGCAATTTGTAAATAATCACGAATGCCCCTCTAAGTGGCCCACATGCATTTTGACCACAATTATTATTCATACAAAAATTAATGGACAGTCTTCCATGTAACACGGAAATTTTGCATATCCAATGTACTGTTTCAGCAATACAGCAATTACGCATATTTGAAGGAGGATCAATTGCAGTCAAACATGGCCCCTGTTAATTGGCCCACGTGCAACCTTTGACCCCAATATATTCATCACAAGATGTACTGCATATTAGTCTTATGTAGCGATTAATTTGGCATATCAAATGTACCATTTCAGCGATACACAATTACGCATATTTAATTAGATCAATTGTATCAAACAAGGCGAACTCGTATTTACGCGATGCCGTAAAATTTCCCCGCCGAATGTCCCGCGATCACTAAAATGCGATAAATGCAACTACAACACCCCACACCCTCCCCAACACTCCGAAACCACACCACCCCCAAAACCCTACAAAACCCAACACCCTACAAAACCCCCCCCCTCCCACACCCTGCACACCCACCCCCAACACACCCGCACACACCCACCCCCTCCCTAACAACCCCACAACTCCCAACAACCACACCACTCCACCACATTCTGCCATTACCCAACCCCACCCCCTCCTTAACACCCGCCAACCACCCCCACCCCAAGTACCCCATAACATGCCTCCCCTTCCCAAACACCCCGCAAAATGCCCATCCCCTCCCCAAACCCGCAACACCCTACCCCCCTCCCCAACACCCTCACCCCTCCCAACACTCCCACCCCCCCCAACACCCCTCCCTAACACCATGCAACACCCCCACCCAGTTCCAACACAATGCAAAACCAACTACCCCCTCGCCAAACCTAGCCACAGCCCACCCCCTCCCCATACACGAATACAAGAAACCCCTCCCCAACACCCCTATGCCATAGTAGTCTAATGTAGCGAAGGAAGTTTGTGTATCCGACGTACCGTTTCATTCAGAGATACAACAATTACGCATATTTAATTAGCTCCTTTGCATACCTAAGCCGCTGGCCATATATCACACTTTCAAATTGCAAAAGAAGATGGGCCATGATAGGCTCACGCAGCACAGGAATTTGATATCCAATGTAGAATGTCAAAAATATAGCAATTACGATGATTTTTCAGTTAATTAGTCATTTGCATATCTCAATTTGCCCAAAATACGCAATAATCAAATCAGGTCGAGAAACGCTTAAGCCAGCTTCCTTCCACCAGGTACATCATTTACGCCTTACAGAACTCAAGAAACTTGTACACAGGCATTACAGGAAAATTTTCATAAATTATGCAAATGAGTAATTAAATTAGCCATATTTTACGCCCAAATCTAATAGGTCGAGAAACTCATCAACCCGCTTCTTCCACAAGTTACATCATTGGTGACTTTACGGAACCCAGATAAATGTATACAACGACATAGTGGGCAATGGGGTTTGACCCCCACCCTTTTATTTCACCCCCACCCGTTGTACAAGAGGGCACCCTTATACTGAAATTAGGACCCCACCATTTTATCAATCGCAATGGAAATATTGTGATTACTGTAACAGTAACAAAATCATCACAGATTTGCACCTGTGTACTGTATACTAAAAGTGACAATTATATATAATACAAGATAATATTTTTTGTGGCCATATCCAAATTATGAAGGAGGTACCGTAATGAAACACAGTAGGCAGTGGGGTTTGACCCCCCCCTTTTTACTATTTGACCCCCACCCTTTTTACAGAGGCACCCTTATACTGAAAATTTGTCAGCCCCACCCTTTAACTGATTTTCAGGATACAACCGGACCCTTAAAAAAGGGTGGACTGCCCACAGTGAACATGGGTTAACATTTTTATCACGACGGACGAACGGACGCTGCTCATTTTATAGTCCCTGTTCCGAACGCGTTCGGCGGGGACAAAAATGCCCTTAATAGGCCCACATGCACTTTGACCAATTATGATTCACACAAAAGATGCTGACATAGTATCCTTTCATGTTGCCAAGGAATTTTGCCCATCCCATGTACCGTTTCAGAGATAAGATACAGAAATTGTGCATATTTAATTAGCTCATTGCCCATACCTAAGCCGCAATATCTCGCACTTTCAAAGTGCCAAGAAAGATGCGCGCATAAGATAGGCTTTCATGCAACGAAGGAATTTTGAATATCTGAGTACGTTTAAAAATTATAGCAATACGCTAATTTTTGCAAATATAATTAGTCATTTGCATATTAATTTGACCGAAATTTCGACCAAAATATAATCAGGTTGAGAACTTCTCAGCCCACTCCCTCCCACCAAGTTAAATCATCTACGCTTACGGAACTCCAGAAAACTTGCTCACAAGCCTACGGGAAACATCGTAAATTATGCAAAATTAGATTTACTTAATTAGCATATTTCGCCCAAATCTAATCAGGTCTCGAACTCGTGGAACCGCTTCTTTCCACCAAGTTCATCACCGTAGCCTTTACGGAACCTTCCAGTAAATCGTACAAAAGCATGTGAACACGGACGGCGGGCAAGACAGACAGCATGACAGACGCAGACAGACAGACAGACCAGACAGACCGCAAGTGATTTACTAGCTCGTGAAACAAAGTTCAGGCGGACAAAAATGTGCTAAGCTTTAACCCATTGTAAGAAAGAAAAATGTTATAATTCAGAAGAGCCTGTATGCATTCTAATGCCACAAGAGCCGTATTTGGATAATTGGATATTTTCATAAAAGGTTCAAATTTTGCATTTACAATTTTCATACAACCTAGAAACGGGGTGCCTTCATCCTGCAAGATTCAAGCCAACCACAGGTTGCAGATTAAACCTGCTTTTCAACACAGTGCATCTGATTGGCTGATTAAGTCAAATGTTCATTTTAATAACCAGTTGAAATGCATCTTCCAAATATTATGCTCTAACCCCTCAGCCCTACCACCATCCTTACAAAATCACAATTCCATTTGACCATTGGCAGGGACTATATACAAAGCATCGGCAAAAACAATTTTTAAAAGGGGCCCAAGAATGGCACTTCATTTGCCAAAATTTCAATAGTATTATATTATTTTCGATATGCACAACAAAATAAATTTTATTTGGAAAGAGGGCGACCAGGGCCCCTAAGGCCACTATGGTTCCGCTGCCACTGTAGTTTACTCATGGGGATTAAGACACTATCAATCCACCCAAAAGAGTCAAAATTTTACCTTTTTTGAAATTTGCAGGATAAGCTTAATGGTAAGTCTGTAGAATTCCCATAACTTATTTTTGTCCAACTCAAAAATTGAGAAATTAAGAAAAACAGCAGTATTTAAAAATAAGAATCCTCATTCCAGTAAGTGTCCATACAGAAAGGAATGATAAAAACATCCAATTATGTCCCTATTAGGCTGCTTTGTTCTATTACTTGTAGGTTATGTGGGGAATCAGGTCTGTACTTGTTCAGATATGAAAAAATCTGATCTGATGATTTTTTAAATTTTTTTTGATTAGCAAATCACTGATAGTGCCTTTAATGGTGCTTGATTGAAAATCAAGGATGTACTATAATTACAGTAAACACTGTATGCTGTTGGAAAAAGGAGCTGCTAGATATGTAACAAAAGGTGGAAGAGGTTAATAGATGACTTTTAGCCAGCAGAAATGATGTGAAAGAAATCAGGGCATTACATTTAAGAAATATGAAAATTTGACAAATTAAAATCAATCCAATTTTCTGAAATATGTTTGTATTCAGCTTTATGAAATATAATCAAAATAATGATACAGTTTCCTTTTTATCAAATAACCTATTTGTTGAAACATATGTGAGCCAATTTCCTGAATGTATTTTAACTTTGTTTTTTTTTAAATTCCTATGGGATTAACAATAATTTTGTGAAATTAAATTTAGTATATAATTTAAAAATTACCTATTGTGATTTTTTGATTAAATGTTTGCATTCTTTTGATGATTAACTTCAAATTTTGAATTGCAAAAACTGCGGGGGAGGATTTAATTGGCTTTTCATTTTAACAAAATTGAATGACAGATTGAACGGAAAATGCAGGATTCACATAATCACAACACAAATCACAACATGGAATAGATTGTATTCACATTCCAAAAGACACATGATCCAGGAACCACCAGCTCTATACATTATTTCCCCTTCTACGAGAGTAATCTCGACAATATCGGGTTTTGGGGTTATACACACAGTCCCGTATTACCACAGCTCTACCAAGTAGTGAAGATTTTTCATTGTATTCCACTTCTAATTAAGAGATGATAATTTCACAAGTGCTTAGCACTCTGCATATTAGCATTATTTCTAAGAGGGCTAATAAAAATCAATTCCCATGATGCATCATGATTTTATTATCAACACCCTAAGTGAGGTCATGGACTGCAAATAGTGGTCAGCAGGCAAAAGACTGACATTTCTTCTTTTGGCATAATTACATAATTACCATTTGAAAAATACTGTGGCCCTCACGATTTTTTAAAATTGATAAATTTGCACTGGTGTGAAAGCTTTAATATCTAGCCCTCACCGTGAGTAAGCCCACATCCGCGCCTTTAGGGTAAACAGAATGATTTTATAATAAACGTCTTGGGAGTCATTTATTTAGCAGACTATGGAAATGGCATTTAAACAAAAGAAATACACCACTGGAGGTTTTCCACGGCATCCACCCTGTTTGACCAATCTGTGACCTTTGTGGTTTATATCCAATGAGTCTATGATATTATTATAATAGATGCATTTGGTGATCAAAAGTTTATGGCATTAACTTAAAAAAGGTTAGCATACAAATACTGAATGTCTTTAGCCTCTTAATTTAATGTTGTTTTGGGGTATGTTATTTTAGTGTGTAAAATATTATTTCATTCTTCTAATTGGCGTGGAATTGGACTATGATTGCAAGCAATTTGACTAAAATTTCATATTTGTGAAAATGTGCTCGTGCTGTTTAAGCGCACGGTACAGAGTAAGTGTGATAGGTATAGTTAGTAGTTATGGCCTTCTCATGAAAAAAGTTAACCCTTCACACCACATAGGTGACAAGAAAATCAACATTTTTCAGGTTCTCCCAAATTTAAAATATTTGCATTCATAAGCATTAATCAGCAGTAGCAAGACAAATAATTCAAATGCAATCCAAGCAAGTCTAGTTACAGATTTACGATGAGGGCGAACTCAATTTTCAAACAAATCGTGTTTTTTGCATTACCTAAGCTTGGCATATACCTAATCATGTGTGAAAAACTAAGCTCAATCAAAAATCATAAAATCACACTGTTATAAAATTCCGGATCCAGACATTTTTGGTTCCATACAAGGTGTCCTTGGCATGCTTATTTATACTGTGCATAAAGTTTTTACTGCATGAAAACGGAGAAAATCCAATTCAGCTCTAACTTTGGAAATTGAACATTTTGGCTGACTATCTTTAGTTCTAGATTGCTATTTAATTTTACTCAAATAATTATATTTTGAAATCATCTGAGTCAGCCTTTTCTAACGTGGCCTCCCATTCCCTGCTTCCCCAAATGAGTACATAATTTGGACGGGTCCAGGGGTTCTGGTTATGCACGTTTTTTGACCTATAAAGACAGGATTTGGTTTTAAATCTTCCTCATATTAACATCCAACATTACACTTCCCACTTATACACTATTATTGCCGTCGACAAATGTATGGTGTCACGAGTTCAACTCCCGGGCCGAACTGAAGTCTACTGGACAAATGTGACAATTCAGGGAGGTAATCGGAGCCTGGGTTATTTCTCCTCTTCACTCCAGTTGAAAAATTATTATCTAAACCAATCGAATATGAAGTGCACATTTATGCAAAACAAGATCCACCATCCACCGGTGCCGTGCAACAATTAGAGTGTTCATAAGTGGCCACCCAAAAACTTAGGCCTGACGACTAGGTTATGGAATACCTTCAAAATGGCGCCTGTGGTCAGATAACAACTGGTTGTTCACTCTCTTGTTTTGTTGATTTTTTTGAGATGACCCGCTTCCCCAAATCACTACATGTACTCCTTTCAAGTGTTTATGGTGCCCCCAGTTTTTGTCATCATAAATGATGCTTTCAACGTGATTCTCTTGGATTTATTATATCAAGTTTACAGACACCGGACTCAGAGCATTGATGCCCCCCTTAATTTGAAATGTGAAACGTCTGTGGGAGTGGGACTGCCAAACCCCCAGCCACAATTTTTACAAAGGTCGCAACAATAAAAGCCACACAGGAAATCATGTGAAATCGCATTCACATGCTTTGACATTCTTTGAAAATGCCAACAGGGGGTTCCTCACACGGACGCACTTTTTCAGCGACGCTTATGGCTATGCATGCCGTACACTTGTTAATTCGACTTGGAATATTTCAGAGTATTTTCTTAGTCGGCCAAGAAATGGAGGTTAAAAAATTGATAAACGGTTTAAATACACGAGGCCTCCGCTTCTTGCGTCACTTGCTTGTCGGAAATTCAAGGTAGGTTAAATTTTGCCCTGTTGTATTGACTAGATGAATAGCATTATCACATCAATGCGGGTAATGTGCAGTGCCTCCAACAGATCAACTTCAAAGAAACCAATACGAAAATCAATGATAAATTATACAAACAATGAGTAAGCCAATCTGGCAAACATCCTCAAAATTGGGAGGCTTCCTTCAAGTGATGTGTCTGGTTGTGATTGAGTAACAAAAACCAAGGTTTTCAATTTGACCTTTTCTCTTTGTTTTTCCACCAAAAAACAACCCAACAAATGCCTATTTTACTAGCCGAAAGCCTACTCATAAGACAGGGAAGGGCCAATTAGATTTAGAGAAGTAGGTATCTTTCTGGAGTATACTAGGATTCTAACACAATCATGACACCATTTTCAGGCCTTTTTTATTATCTTCATCTAATGATACATTCATGTACAGTTTAAACATTTTTATTTTTGACGGGAGCTATGAGTCCGTATTTAATTCTAAAACCATCCTTCCCAATCCCACTCTAACCCCAACCCCGATGTTAAAATTAAGAAATAGGCCCATAAAGTAAAACCGACCACTATCAGTTGATTGCTAAATCAGGCAAATCGAAAAAAAAAAATCATCAAAAAAATCAGACTTTTGCATTGGATGTAAAAAGTGTGCAGGGATCCTAACATACACTGACAAATGAAGACTAGAAGCAAACCCATAGACAGAATCGGAGATTTAGTCATTACTGTCCGAACGGACACTACTACACACGTAATTGAAGGGAGAATCGCTTTTGGAACACTGCGTTTCTTCTTTTCTGTTCAATTCTACAGTCTGGAAAGGTTAAACTTAGGAGAATTCTACCGACTTATCCCACTTGAAGAGATGATTCCTGCAAATTTCAAATATTTTTCAAATCACTGACTAGGTCTTTAATGACCACCTTACCTTCAGTGGTTATGGTACAAAAAAATTGCAATTATACTTTACTACATAACACAAGTATAGCCTAATTACCGTACTGACCTGAGTTATGTCCCATGCTCGATTATAATCCCACCCCTAAGTTTTAGGAAAATTCAGAACAGACAAAATTCTAAAGATCCGTTTATTATCCCATGCCAAAAAATTTGGACCTAACTGACTGCAAAATTCGGCAACCTATTCTCTTCAAACAAACCTTTTAGCCTTAATTCCAATGAGTATGGCAGTTTTCCAATACACGGAATACGAACATTTTAATTATTTTAATCTAATCCATCACAAGACATGTTTCTAATGACGTGGAACCATTAAAGTTTGTGAAAAATCATAACCATTTCCGAGGGATAGAACACAGCAGAAGACCATGTTATGGGTCAACACTTCAAGGCTTTCTACTCACTCAGACGCGGATGTCTACATGGTTTTCACTCTTTTCCATATTCAGTATAAAAATGATTGTAACATGTCCATAAAAATTATGCAGTTTCATAAAGTCATTCCTAAAATAGTTTTTTGGTGGCTGGATTTTGTTTTCTGAAACGGAAAAAAAATATTTTGAACAAGGCGGTGTAGGGTTCAGAGGCATTTGGCAGCCAAACCAAACTATGGCCGCCGCCCAAAACACTGATGCAAAATTGGTTTCAGTTTCGCGACTATTTTGTCCGTTTTTTGCCGGTTTTTTGTTTTGATAAAAAACAATCATAAAGTTACATTATAGTCATGGTTGTTATATGACAAAAGAGAATCTACTTCAGGAATGAGGGTGGTAAACTACATACTATCGAAAAAAAAAAAACAGCATTTTTTCAACTTTATGAGTCTTCAAAATTCGGAGAAGTCATTGAAGGGCTGTACAGTGTATGTGGCGAAGTAGGGCAAGACATTTTCAACTACGCTTCGGGGCAAGATTGGGGCTACCCATTATCCCACCCCCCAAATTTCAAGGTATTTTCAGCCTTAAAAACGGGTTCGGGGGTGCTGGGACTATACTCGGGTCATTACGCGTACTATTTTTGCATATACGCGCATATAAACACTTAATGGATACATTTTTTGATATGTACATGTTTATAGGCAAAAAGATGCTGTAATTTTTTGTACCTTTTTGCAAATACACAACTTAAAAAAAGCGTTGTAACCTCCACTACATCACTGTTTCCCTTTTAATACCCATTTGGTGCCAGAGTTTAGTCTGAAGAAGACCCAAGATTTACTTTTTTTTCTAAATGCAATTTGATGCATCTATCTGAATCCATGGATAATCTTTATGTACTAATATCAAGTAAAACTGCATATAAGAGACTCAGTTCATCAATGCTATTTGCAATATGTTATTATAGTATAAGTGAGGTTGCACTGATTCAAAATGAAATGGAGAAAGACTCCTGAAAATGCCCAACTTTGCCTTTGGAGACAAGCCGAAGTGCTCTCTTGGTTTGGCAGAGATGGGCTACTTCAGGAAACTGATGGGAGACATGGTGAAGAGCTCTAGAATATTGCATTGCCTGCTTCAATTCTTAGAATACTTAACTATCACTGAAAAAAGTGATACTTGTAGGATTTGACCATTTTAAGAATGGATGGCAATTAGGAGTATATGTTTGCTTTGTGTGCCTGTACATGTATGTGTGTGTGTGTGTGCACATGTGTGAGTATGTGCATGTATACATGCATGTATTCACAATCTAACCGGGATACATATTTGATGTTTTACAATACGGACATCTGTCAAATGCAGATGTCCACATTTGCCAAAACCTCGTATTTCTTTATCCCTTAAATAAAATTTAAACCTGATTGTTATTCCCTATATACATGTAGTTTAACCACGATACTGAACTGTAATATTATTTTACTTCATAAGATACAGTTTAATCCTGATTGCTATTTTCTATAAGCCCTGATTGCTATTCTCTCCTTGTTAACCCTGATTGCTATATTCTCTGTGTATAATTTAACCCTAATTTCTATAGTGACATCCATGGTTAGGTAGAGAATACAATATGTGTGTCTGTTGTGTGTGTGTTCTTGTGCACATGGAGATATGTTTACAATTTAGAAATACATTAAACTGAGAAATTTCATGGCAAATTAACAAACTTTTACTAGATGCTCTGTACAGCCAGTTACTGCTAATGTATTAACAATACCTCCATACCTTTAATTTGTTCTTATTTCTTTAACCCAATTAATTAACCTCTAAGAGGAGAGTGATGAATCTCTAGAGGGATTTAAGCCCCCCAGCCACTTCAAATATTATTATTATAAACTAAGATGTTATATTTAAAGAAAATCTGTCATTAAATCAAGTTGAGCCTATTACTATGCTGCATTCTGTGTAACTGGGTCAAGTTTTACTGTTCAGGGATGGCTTACAGTTGGACTTGATTCAATCATCTATGGCTATGCTTTTGAATAAATGCTGATAATACAAGAACCAACACAATAGAATTAATGTATACCGTGTTGTTCCTAATAAACGCCCCCCCCCCTACGATTTTTGGATAAAACAATTCAAGAAAATGAGTTAAGCTTACCTAAATCACATGATTTAATGGCCAGGACTGCCGTAATCCGTATCATAATCGCTGTTGTGCACAGTTGTAATAGTTTAATTAGTATGGAACTTTGACCTCGGGTGGTGCGAAAACAGCGTCCCCCTGCTCGTTCATTTGTATTATTGGTAATCGGCGAAAATAAGCGTGTGTAAGGTGATTTTGCGGGATTTTTTACTTTCCATTTTTGACTGTAATAAATGCCCTCCCTTTTGAAAAATGCACCGCCCCCGGGGCATTTATTAGGAACAATACAACATCCCCCCTTAAAAGTTCTTGTGATATTTGTTTGCTGCAGGATACGATCATGTTCTACAGTCTTATGTTTTCTTTTTTTGACAAATGAGCAATTCTCTCACTAAAATTAACCCTTTCTTAGTTATTGAAGATGCTTCTACCGTTATATCCGGTTAGGCCCAATCTCTACAGCTTGTTTGAAATTGGCAAGACAACGAAAGTCACTTCTTTGAATCACACTTGGTTGATCCCGGATCATTTTATGAATACCGAGTCAATTAAAATGCAAATGTGAGCCATTTGATTGTGATAAATCTGCAAGGGGAATCCTAAGATAATTTTTTGCAAATAAAATCTCAACAGGTGTGAACTTGTAGGGCTCCTTAGGGTTGGGCAAAACCAATACTATCAAGCTTGTTTATTTGCCAGAATGTGATATAATCAATTTATTGTTAAAGGTGATCCTCATTGCTCGGACGGCATATATTAAGCTATATACCAATGGAAAGCTTATTTTATAGCGATTTTATATGTAACTGTATCATATTTATGCTACTCACGATTTGGTTACAAGAGCCAAAATGAAAATCGTCTTTCTAGCAACATCACTTCAGCGAAAGTCAATATTATTGACTTGGGCGCTGTGAGGTGGTGACGTCACCGATTGTGCAAAAAAAAAAAAAAAAAAAAGCGAAATATTTTGTTTACCCACCTGATTCTACTCTGAGCTCCGCATCCTACATGTTGCATGTATGGCCAACCCCGTGTACAAATGTAGGTACTACTAACTGGTCATCATCAAACTGGGCATTTAACAATGATAAAAGTCATGCAAAATCCTTGAAGATGTGCGAAACTTAAATGGTAAAACAATAAAAAATAGTCCAGAACATGTAGGCCTACATTATTTGCCAAGAATTCAAAATGCATATTGGCAATATCCGTCCTATATTACTTGATCAACAAGCATGGATAACAAATTTTAATATAACTTTGACCTAGTATCATAAATAATATCGCTCGTCTATTCTAGTTTGCTGGATCTCATTCGGGAAATCCAGAGCTATATCGTCAAAATACGGAACGGTATGTAGATAATTCTCTAAATTGTTATGAAAAATGCCAACTGGCAACATTAGTTGTCAATAAAACAATACAGCAACAACTTCCGCGAGATGAGACATTTGTCGCTCGGAGTATACATGACTTTTATCGCGCGGTATTGCGATGTAAAATTTCATCGCAGCATCGCGCGATGAAGCGATAGTGGAGTATACATCGGGCTTAATACAAGAACCAACATATTAGAATCAATGTATAGTTTACTATGAAGAAGAATTTCTCCACAGGAGGGTGTCAAGATGTTGGTAACATATAGCTCTATAGGGTCTAAAAGGCTACCTTAAAGTTCTTGCAACATGCAAACATCACAAGATGCTTCAGGATAAGATTATGTTCTACAGACTCTTTTTTTTCTTTTTTTGACAAATGAGCAATTCTCTCACTAAAATTAACCCACCCTTAGTTATTGAAGATACTGCTACTGCTATATCCGGTTAGGCCCAATCTCCACAGCTTGTATGAAATTGGCAAGACAACAAAAGTCACTTCTTTGAATCACACTTGGTTGATCCCGGATCATTTTATGAATACCGAGTCAATTAAAATGCAAATGTGAGCCATTTGATTGGTTCTTAAATCTGCAATGCAAGGGGAATCCTAAGATCATTTTTTGCAAATAAAATCTCAACAGGTGTGAACTTGTAGGGCTCCTTAGGGTTGGGCAAACCAATACTATCTAGCTTGTTTATTTGCCAGAATGTGATATAATCAATTTATTGTTAAAGGTGATCCTCATTGCTCGGACGGCATATATTAAGCTATATACCAAAGGAAAGCTTAATTATAGCGATTTTATATGTAACTGTATCATATTTATGCTACTCACGATTTGGTTACAAGAGCCAAAATGAAAATCGTCTTTCTAGCAACATCACTTCAGCGAAAGTCAATATTATTGACTTGGGCGCTGTGAGGTGGTGACGTCACCGATTGTGCAATCGTCGATGCAAGTAAACAAAATCCCATTCAATTGTATCGCTCGCTTCTGCGCTTTCGTAGACTTACCATTATTTTCTCTAAATTTTGCTCAACTAAATCAGAATAATGAGCAATACAGATACAGATAACTGTCTGTTGAAGTATCTGGTAGATTTGATGGCTATATATTATATTATATATCCCACTCAGTCACATGAGAAGCGGGCAGAGAAGGCGGTTCAGTCGGCATTTTAAACATTATTGAATTCCTTGCTTCGTAGTATTGCTGCAATTTGTTATGGTGAACAAATTGTCGCTAGTTCAAGAAATTACCGCCATGTTACACTCGATGAGCCAAGACTTTACCGGAAAGCCAATAGCAAAGCCAACAGTGATTCATTAATAAAAAGGTTCAATTAACCATAATTGAGTGACTGTTTCCCAGTCTGAGAAAAGATTAAGATATCCACCGTTACTCCCCCTGATAGCGCCTATACCTCATGCAATTCCATCGGTTAGCATAAGAGGGTGTAACGTAAATCAATGGAAGAGCTGTGTCTTTAAGCATGCGATAGTTTTTGACCACCACACATGCTCCAGGGGCAGGTCTCCCTCACTAACCTTAAAGGCCAGCTATTTATTTTTCTTCTTTTTTTTTTTTCCTAGAATTTTTCCCTCTAACCCTCTGCCTCTAACCTGAAAAAATAATGACAATTTTATATATTTTAAAAGAAGCAGTAGCGAGATTCGCTACTGCTATTGTGGTCAGCGCTAAATATAATGAATAGCTCCGCTCTGGAACGGTTGCCACAACCTATGCTCCAGGAGCATGAGTGGTGGTCAAAATATCACACTTGTGTGTAAACACAGCTTTGCTCTGAGCTCTGCTCGCTACTCACGATTCATCGTAAGCGATGGGAATTCAAGCGATTTTTTCACATTTCTTGCACACTTATGAAGCCGGGAATTATAATTACCAATCTACAGAGATTAAGGAACCTATTCAACCAACATTTATCGCTATATTGGCGAAATTCAACACAGGAGAAGAGGAGCGATTTGGGGTTCCTTTACATTGGAGGATGCATTGCGCAACAAGACTTGTGCAATCGCCTACGTCACACGAATTTGCCAAGGTCAGAGAAGGAAAGCTTAAGCGTATTTTTTGGGCGTAAAATCGCAACGAAATATAGGGTTAGTTTTTGGTTTATAGCGGCTATATTACACGATTATTTTTTTTGGAAAAGATATTTTTGACATCCTGAAGTCATAAGCTTTCCATTGGTATATAACTTAAAATATGCCGTCCGAGCAATGAGGATCACCTTTAATGACATAGGGCTATGTACAATTTGGGTTACTATTACACCAAGTGATGTATCCAATGTTATCACATACATAGATTTTTAAAATATTTTTGAAGTATTTAAAACAAATACTAACTGCTGTCTCAGCAAATTTCACTCACATATTTTCTCAAGAGTATTTCACTCTTACATCAAAATTCTCAAGAGTGAAATGTCAATTCTGAAGAGTGAAACCTGAACTGAATGTCACCGATAACAAAAATTTGAAGAGTGACTTCACTCTCAGATTAGTTTTTCAAAGAGTGAAATGCAAGGTTCAAGAGTATTTCACTCTCGATATGGAGCAAGTAAAATTGCTGTCTGTTAGAGATCAGGTCAAATCTATTTCCCTTTGGTGATCTCAAGACTGTACTATTTTCAGTCTCAAAATGGTAAGGTCTCAAGCTCACCTTGGGGCATCAACCTCTTCATGGGCAGTCAATATTTGTACACTATATTAGTTTAAGGGAGCAAGTCAAGTGGGGGATTTTTGTTATCAGCAGAGCCAATGAAAATCAGCCTGGAAGGTCAGTGAACTTCAGATATAAAAGGTAAGATGTTCTGAAGAGAATCTAATTTAGCCAATTTATCCCAATTTTCCCTGAAAAATTATTGAATCATGAGGTCGTCTGTGCCATCCGCCCTAATTCTCCCCTCCTATACCACTGTCTTGACACCCTGTCTGCTGCACAACCTTTTCATATCAAAATAGTTGTGTTATTTCCTGCAATTTGCCATACAATTTGCCAGTTTCAAATGAGTACTATTTGAGTTTTTAACATTAGGTGGAATGTTGAAATGTTAACTACTTAGTTCTTCAGGTTGAAAAGGATGTATATTTATAATCTTTCCCCTGGGGATGGATAGCGCATGTTAGTGTTGAAAACCAAATGTGGCTCATTTGCCGATTTAGAACCAGCAACCTTCGTATTACTAGGCACCCCTGCTCTTGCCAACTGGAGCTATCAGCCAGGGTTGGTAGAGTTCTACAGTATTTTTTCTCATAGAATTCCCACTGAATTCAAGTTTCCATATTGGATTGTAAGTCTGTTGCATGTCTTGTAGATTAAGCGTGATTTTTTTAGCATTTGTTACAATCATTTGGTCAAATGAAGGGCACACGTTGTTGCTGTCTTTGGTACATCAATGTTCCAATATTACGTTTACCCAAATCCATTATTTTTAGATGACTGTATTTAAAGGTCCATGTTACGATCACCTTCAGGCACCCCTGATTTACCCGGAAGTAGTATCAATTTTGATATCAGATGAAAGGATGTATTTTTCTCATTGTAGTCCTGAAATTTCAGCTTCCAAATTAATTTCTTTTCCAAGATACAGATAAAAAACTGCCATTTTAATGGGCCTTGTAATGTACATTATCACTTCTACTATTAAAACTGTAAGTTTGTTTCCCACGATACTTGGTGGTAAGTGTATGCAAGTGCCAGGCTCTCATATCAAGTAGAGAACACAATACACATTTAAATCGAAACAAGCACCTTTAACAAACAAAAGATTAGTCGCACTTCTATAATCACTAATGCTCACTGCTCTCAGCACAAGCTTTTGCAGAATTACCAGGTTTTCCATTTCAACATGCATCACTAGGACAATATTGTAGGTACCTAGGTGAGTGGGTCTTTTCTGAGCTAAACAGGTCAGGAAATCATAACATAAGCATTATTAAAAAATAAAATTCAATTTATTCTCCAAACTTTGGTTTATATTGGCATAGGTACTGTAGTTTCAGAAAACAGAATACAAGATAATCTTTAGTTATGTCGCAGAGCAAGGAAACCTAGTCATAGTGACTATAGAAACTATGAAATACAAATACAAGTGATAGACAAACAAGACAAGAATGGATTTCAGTTTTTGCCATGATTGTTTATTAGATGCTACCCAACCCAAACAAAAAAAAGAAAGACGTTTAAGTTGTATCCTGATAGCTTAACATAGTTAATTCAGACTAACTCCATAATTACAATACTTTCAACTAAAGGTGATGCGTTCCATTTTCTCAACTGACAAATCATCGGTGATGTTTAACTAATTTCCTGGACTTTGATAATTAACATACTTTCTAAAATAATTTTCACTCTGGAAAGTGTAGTGGAATATGTGCTGATTAAACATGGCATGCTTCTGTCTTGCATTATAACGGTCGAACTTGAATACATGTTGTGGATATCATATAAACTGTGTGCTCTGGTTAAGTTCAGTTGATCTACTTTTTGGATATATGAGAAAATTTAAACCATCAGCAGTACTCAGTGAACAATTCATCATTCTTATATTATTATGTATGTAAGCAATTATCAACATATTTGCAAACCATGAACATTGTACAAGACAAAGAAGAATGACTAAGGTCTAAAAAATTCAGTTCAAGTATTATTGGCATTTCTCTTCCAAACCTGCTTGAGTACTGAAGATCAGGAAGCAATTGTTTGTTTCGATAATAAGATCTCTGGTACCTCTTACTTCAACCTTGCACAATAACATTTTTAAAAAACAATAAGAATTTTTGCCTTCCAGGATAACGGTCGAAAATGGACATACGCTTCATGAAGTAGTAGTATTCAAGAGAATTTACTTAATGTGGGATGTAAATTTATGTTGTGGCATTTACTCCAAACTGATGCAATGAAGAATTAAAGAAAATGTGTAACTTTAACTACATGAAAACCCTAAATGAATACTTTATCAGTGAATTAAATGAAAAATACTGCAAGTTTGAAAAAAACTTGCAAATCCCCCTGGCTTTAACTGACCCAGCATTTTGCCAGATTTTGACCAAAATGGGGTGAAAGGTTACACAGGGGTCATTAGAGGTCAATCTGTTTTTTAAACCATCATGGACTCTTGTGCCAGTGGGGGGTTTGAGGCAAGTTTGGTGATAACAGCACTTATTTGTAGAAGAAATAGCATTTTGAAGATGATTTAGACAAAATTGGGGGTCAAAGGTCAACAGGGTCATTAAGGTCAATCTGTTAAAACCACAATATGACCCTGAGTCAGTGGTTGGTGAGGCCAGTTGGTGATCATAGCTTTTTATATGTAGAAGAAATGACATTTTGAAGATTTTCGAAAAATGGGGTCAAAGGTCATGCAGGGGTCATTAGAGGTCAACCTGTTACACCACATGTGCCTTGAGTCAGCGGTTTTTCTGACATTAGTTTGTGATCACAGCACTTTATTTGTGGCTGACATAGAATTTGAAGTTTAGGGACAAAATGGGGTCAAAGGTCACACAGGGCGTCATGTACAGGTCAATCTGAGAAACCACATGACCCTGGGTTCATGGTTGTTCTGAGCAAGTTTTTGTGATCACAGCACTTATTTGTAGAAGAAATAGCCATTTGAAGATGATTGGACAAAATGGGGTCAAAGGTCACACAGGGGTCTTTACAGGTCATCTGTTAAAAAACAACATATGACCCTTAGTCAGTGGTTGTGCGGCAAGTTTGGTGATCACAGCAATTTATATGTAGAAGAAATGACATTTTGAAGATTTGAGAAAATGGGGTTCAAAGTCATGCAGGGGTCATTAGAGGTTCAACTGGTTTACACCACATGTGCACTCTGATGTCAGTGGTTGTTTGAGCAAGTTTGGTGATCACAGCACTTTATTGGTAAGAAAAGAAGAATAGAATTGAAGATTTAGACAAAAGGGGTCAAGGGCACACAGGGTGGTCATTACAGGTCAATCTTTAAAAACCACATATGACCCTTGAGTCAGTGGTTGTGAGGCAAGTTTGGTGATCATAGCTTTTATATGTGCAGAATGGACATTGAAGATTTTGAGAAAATGGGGCAAAGGTCATGGCGGGGGTCATTAGAGGTAAACCTGTTTACACCCACATGGTGCCTTAGTCAGCGGTTGTTTGAGGCACGTTTGTGTCACGAGCTCTTTATTTGGAAGAAATGGAATTTGAAAGATTTAGACAAAAGGGGTCAAATTGTTCACACAGGGGTCTTACAGGTCAATCGATTAAACCACCATGACCCTGGGTCGTGGTTGTTCTGAGCAAGTTTGGTGATCACAGAACTTTTATTTGTAGAAGAAATGCATTTTGAAGATTGGATTTGGAAAATGGGGGTCAAAGGTCCACACGAGGGGTCATACAGGTAATCTTGTTTAAACCACATATGACCCTTGGGTAAGTGGTTGTTTGAGCAAGTTTGGTGTGGCTATATAGCCATAGCAAGATAAGGACATTTGAAGTTCGACAAAATGGGGTCAAAGGTCACATAAATTTATGTACGTCATAGAGACCAGACACACAACAGAAGGATCTTGCTGTCGCCAATATCCCCCATGGCTTTTTAAGCCAGGGTGATAAAAAACTAAATAAAATGACCTTTCTGTACCCTTCTCCATTCCAAAAAGGTAAACACCACAATGTTTATTGCCATGCAATCGCTATAGTCAGGTAGAACCTGCATGTGACCGTAAAGTTGAGTATGGTGACACAATTTTTTTGCTGAAAATAATAAGATTGGGGTGTAGAATAAGAATCTGCCCAGGTGGCACCTTGGGCATCCTTGGAGATTTGAGAAATCCAAGGATGGCGTGCAATAAATATGATAATTATATAGTAACCCCATATTATCAAAATATGGAGTTACTAGATATATACTATTAGGATCCAATTAAACACTAAATGTTGGCACTTGTAACATTAAGTCAATACTTTCAAATTTCCCAAAATATGGAAGCCAAATGCAATATTTAAAAAATATGTCATACACAGCCAAATACCTGCGATAAAAAAATAGACGAGAAGAACTTAGGTTATGTTATGTACAACAATTAATGGATTTCTGATCTTTTGAAATGTGGTGTAACATGACGTCACAATAATATGTAGCCAAAACGGGAACATCTTCAAAAAATTTGGCACAAATTTATAAGTATTTACAGCCTCAATCGAATCAAATGTGTCAATGACTAGAAAATGTACCTTTGACCTAACCAATGTACAACTACATGTCAATTTGTTTTAAAATACGCCAAAATCGAAAATAAAAACTAATATGGTTGACAAAGTTGTCAAAAAGACCATAGGAATAATTTTCACATATATGAACTCCAATTTATAATTTGACTCCCATTTTTATTATCCGGATTACCTGTTAACACTTGGTTATGATCATAGGTCATTTTAATTGTGTCGTTGAACACCAATTACATTTATACTTGAAGGTAATAATTTCGACATTAAAAAGTATCAGAAAAACATTTATTGTCTCTAACAAATAATTAGTACTTCATGTTAGTTGGTAGCGAAGGTATTTGCTGTTATACTGGCATTATTTATAAATATTAAGATTTGGCTTCCATTTTGAATTTGCGATGATCAATGTTACAAGTGCCATGCATTTGTTCAGGGGTCATATGTATATCTAGTACCCCATAGGTGATTAAATAGGGTTGAATAGATAATTATCAATTTATTGCGACGCCGTCTTGGATTTCTCAAAATGCTCAAGGATTGCCAGGTGCACCCGGCAGATTCTTATTCTTACACCCCTGATCTATCATTTTCAGCAGAAAAACGTGTCCATACTCCAATTTTACGGTCAGGCCATAAGTTGGACCATGGCTACCTGACTACTATGGCACAAAGTGGGCTTCCCCGGAAAATGATGTCATCCTTGATTACAATCTATTGACAAGGTTGATAGGCGTCACATGACTTACCGGGGGTTTAACTCCTTACGAAGCATTTAGTCATCTAGCACCGAAAAGTAACGACCAGAATTTCACTTTCTATGTACGTACAAACTCATCTATATATTGATTTAGGGATATGACAACAATCTTATACCATTATAACCTCTTATTTTTACAAATAATCCGTGTTTTATGGCTTGGAAACGACCAATCTGGCACACGTATGTCAATGTTCGTCCGTGAAAGTATTCCGAATTCTACAGTATGTCAATGGGACGCTACTAGCTGTTGTAGTCACTAACACAGGAGTAAAGAATACCTTTATTGTGCATACAGATCTTGCTCAACTATAGATCTAACTAACTGTCAGGAATATTTGAACATTAATGTATACAAATATGAAGCAATACGGCAAAATGCTCACGGTCGTAACAGATTCACGGTCGTAACTTTTTTGACACACAACCAAGCTCCCAATGTTGATGCAGCACGAGAACGAATAGCTGCTGTAATGCGACTTGGCGGGAAAGCCCCGATGACGTACTCTTTTGTAAAGGCCTCATAACTACGCTAGCTCTTTCCTTTCCACTTGTGCCGCCGCGAATGTGATTCACGGTCGTAACAAAATTTTTGACATACAAATGACAACCTAAAATTGACAAGCCCTGCATAGAAAACGGGAGGGAATTTAATGTAATAGCGATTTCATTTGAAGAAATTAACTTAGGCTTAACCAAAACATAATGAATAAATCAAAGTCTGTTCCTTCTTTGAAAAATGAAGTAGGCCACAATTTCAAATTCTTTTTGACATACAATGTTACGACCATTAACCGTATGTTTTCACCTGTGTCCATCTAAAAAGAAATGACATATTCCGACTTGTATTATTTTTTCAAGTTGGGCATACCTTAGTCTTTATTCAACAAGTCACTAGGATACTGAGGAAACCTGTGAGATGTACGCTTGGCTACAAGAAAAGGATTTTTTTTGTTATGATGACAAGGGAGAAAAGTGGATTAGATACAGTAACTGAGTAACAAGAACACAAAAACAAGAAAATATTTCCTCATGAAGTTGTTTTTATTATCAGTACACATCATGATGAACATAAAAGTGTAGTCACAAATACATCTAACATTTTCATTTTTTTATGGCATGCAGACAAACTTAGGTCACCTCAGCCTGACTGTTTAGCTCAGAAAGACCCATGTGTGAAACTGTGACAGAGACTAAGAAGTGCAGCTTTAGGTAGAAATGTAACATGGTCAAAGGTCACGTAGAGTTCATTAGAGGTCAAACTGTGTACACCTCAGATTAGTCTTGGGACAGTGATTCTTTTGACCAAGTATGATATAAAATTGGGATTGATTGAGCCCATATTTCCCTCTCAGAAGTGAGAGGGGGATACACTAGCGATCGATACCTACCATCCGCGACCTTACTTTTGAGACATTTGTGCAAAAGTAAGGTCGCGGAGGGTAGCTATCGAGAGCACAGTGTATTATACAGTACAATATATACTTACAGATCTTCACTACCTTGCCATAAGATTTTCCCCGATTCAGCATCTCGAAGGTTCATCCAATTTCTGAAATTTGCTTCTGTTAAGGAAAACATTGGCTGGTTCAATTACAAATTGGAAAATAAAATGATTTCTGAAAAAGATAATGAAAAAGTTAATATCACATACATTATTATAATCACACCTTAATCCTTTTTAAAATATGTTCAATGGGGCAACAAGGTTTATTTTATCAGCAGACCAAACTATTTAACATGCATTAACACATCTAAAAGAAAATCCCCAATTCTGGAACTGACACCAAAACAGGCTTAATAGGATCTGTGATACTGCAACCTACACCCAACAGATACCTCTCATGAATACTCAGCAATATGGTAATAGTTTAGTGTTAAGGCTGAGGAGGGTAGTGCTAAAATATTTGGAAGCTGTATTTTAACAGGTTTATTGAAATGAATATAAAATACAGTGTTTACAGGATGGGGACAAAAGTCACCAACATGTGGGATCACTACCCAAAGACCATTGTATCCAAGTATCATAAAAATTGATCGACATATGTGGATACACCAAGCAATTTTATAATTCTGACCATTTTTGGGCTGTGACCTCTGACTTCCAGATGACCTAAGAGGGGTAACTGTGGGGCACTACCCAAGGACCATTACATGCAAATGGCATGAACATGTGTAAATATATGTGGAAACAGTGGGCAATTATGTTTAGGGTTAACATTTGGGTTAACATTTCTACCACAGACACACAGATACACACACACACGCTACCAAAGCAATTCCAATGTGCCCTTTTGCAGACGACACAAAAATGCAATTAGCCAATCAGAAATGCTGTATGATAGAGTAGTGCTGAGGGGTTAAAGGTTAAGATAGCAAGAGAACAAGAATACTGCAAGTAAACTTGTGTCATCCCCTGGCAAGATGGCAGTCTGGAACATGACCTCGGATGACCTTTGACCTTGATCCATGACCTTTGACATCATCCACATATGAAGAAACTCCTATTGCACCTTAATCCCAAGTCTGGTCTAAATCTGACTTAACTTTTCAAAGAAGACCTGAAAAACAAAAACCTAACCAAACTGGAACACACACATACATACATACAATATCCCCCTCTGCTTTTCAATCCAGGGGGATAAAAAATATATTTGGGAACTTGAGACGATTCAGAACACAAAACAATTGTTTCTAAGCTGTATACGCAGTGTACTGTAGTGCTGGACGTTACACTTTACACGAACGAAGTGCACTAAACGTTTTTAGAAAATTCACTAGCCCGTTTACACGTCAGCAAACCCTTCTAAATTTTTTTCAGTATTTATTTAATTGCCGCAGTCAATTTTCCACCAACATTAACCCCGCCGTTCAGTTAAAATTAAAGTTTAACATTCCACTATGCTTCTTCTAGAAATGGTTTCCGACTTTTACGAAACCAGAAAACTCCCCTGTTTACCAGTTCTTGTGCGTGATGGGTTGACTTTCGCATATTCAAACCGCATAACCACACGCCCCAATTTGCGTTGCTTTCAATTACAGAGGATCTACAAAAAAAAGGTAAAATGGCAGCGGTAATGGCAGATTCCGCAGTTATTCGTCGTTTGGGATCTGTGGGATATTCAACTGCTTGATTTTGGATTAAACATAACATAGGATTACACAACAAAAAACACCATTTTATGGTTCAAGATGATACTAAGATTGAATGCAAAGCCGGGTAAACCCTATTAACGAACGTATTTATGGCGCAAGAATTGCATTTGGCGTGGAAGCGCACAAATTCGGCAGTCGTAAACTTGTTATGATCGTTAAAAAACGAACGGAGTACAGACCTGTTTAAACGGATAGTAAATTAAACGGTAACTCCAAGCTCTAGTCGTATCTGGTTTACAACCTTTGGATAGTACAATTCCTAAGTACTTTCAAAATAGCAGAAAACATTAATACCCTATGAGCTTTTTGTGGGAAGACCATATCGCAACTGGGGTAGAAACAGGACAACGACAACGAGTCGTTGACACTTCCCATTCAAAATTTTATGTCCCATCTCATTTTACTTCTGATGTATACCACTTCTCAAAACAAATCAATTAATAATAGGCTGCTATGAAATCCAGAAACCTGATTCTCCCAAACTGCTTTTAGGCCTTCCGACTTGCAAAACCAGTATCTATTACAAAAGCAACTCAATAACATCCTCTGCAATGATGACAATGTGGTCACCAGAGTACATTATAAATGTATTCTTCCTAAAAGCACCTGTCCATTTAATATATATATTTCTATCAATTTAAGACCAATACATCACTCTAGATTAGTGTTTTATTTCATTTACTGATTGGGAAAGTATAACTTTTGGAATTGATAAATTGAAATAAGAGCATCATTGGTGCAGTAAGCCATCAGTAGCAATTTCAATTTTGTCAACTTATGTTACAACTTGACCTTTTTAATGGAATTTGACCTATAAAAGCTGACTTGAATCTCCAGTGAATATCCCATTTATTTATGTGAAAGAAGTGTGTGGGTAAGGTAAGTCCTCAAAGTTATGGGTGAGTGGGGGAGGTGGTTGATACACCAACTTAGTGAAAAGGTAATTATTTACAAACTTATGGATTATTACACTTCAGAATTGTTGTATTTGACAATTCTTCACGTATGGATAAAAAAAACATGTTTGTAGCATATTTAGACAAAAAGTTACTGTTTTAGTGAATAAATACCGATATCTCCTTAAGTCCCCTTTTTCATTGTATATTGACATTGCTTATTACGACACCATCGTGATGCCAGAGTATATCATATCAAGCAAATTTTTATGTAATTAAAACAGACAGACCTTTGATTTTATACCACAAATATATCATTTGAGTGTGTTTTAAGGAAATCAGAAAAGGGGTGGCAACCACCCCTCCTTCGGAGGATGTGTTACAAAAATAGCTCCAGAGTAGGAAAGGATGATGGCTGGGGTTAACTGGCTTTGGACATCTAGATATTCTTTGGTGCAATTTAACCTCCATTTTGGACCTATCTTTGATGAAACCAAGACAATGTTTTGTTTGGTTTGGCTTGTCCTTAAACAATCAAAAAAGGCTACTTTTTAATTTGTTTGTCTTGATGATGTTGAAAACCAAGCTGAAAACACTTTGCACCATATGGCACAACCTGAGAACTAGCAGACACATTTATGTGCATCAAGCAGCGGCATTTTATGGTTGTTTACAGATAGACAGACATATAGATCAAAGCATGGCCTTGACAAAAGCTCAGGGAAAGCACAGCAGAGCGAAAAATTCTCATAAATAGCATATCAGCTATGTCATTGATATTTGTACCTTAAAACCTAAGTATCAGGAATTTGATTAAAATAACTGCTCTTCTAAAATAGCTGACTTAATCATCCAAAGTGCTTATTAGGACGAACATGCGTTGTCACAATGAAAGGAGTATGGAAGCACTATGCTGTTACCCACTTAAAATACATTGGTTTTACATCTCTAACAATGTTGTCATTTTCAGTTGCTGAAAAAAAATAATGAAAGTAATGCAACATTTTCACATTGAGACATAATTCCTTGCCATAAAATTTTTCCAATATTTTGTCTATAAAAATTGATACAGATATTGGTGCTGAGGTCATGATAAACCTAGATACCATTTAGAAACATTCTCCCTTAAGGTCCATGGTCGATCGCTAATCACCTCGTCCCCAGGGACCTCCAGAATTTACCACAAGTGGTCACAATTGGTATCAGAAGAAAGCGACTATTTTTATTCATTTACCCTGTGAAATCTGGGGGCTAAGATTGTTTAGTATTGGATGTTTATGAGCCAAAAAATATGACCCTTTTGGTCAAACCAAAATATTAATTTCTACACATACTATAGTGGGGGATTATAAAATCACGTTTTCGATCTCACTTAAAAATGGGTTGAAATATTACAGATGGGGGTTTTGGGGTAAGGCCATTTATCAAGATTTTATAGACTTTAAATCGGCCCATCCCCTTTTAATCTACAAGCACAAAAAAAATCCATTATTCACGGGCAAGGAATTTCTCAAACAACATCACTCAAAATTTACTATATTTCTTAACCAGTAAATATGGGACAGGTTCTTAGAGTTAACCAATACTAAATCACTAGAAGTCTTCTCTGACAAAATCAAGTTTTAGAACCAATCAAAAAAAAAAACAACATTCTTATTAAATGAAGACGAAATGTCAATGATATTGATAGCAGACCCCGAGGTAAGGGTAAGGACAACTCAAGAAGTCTCTTCATAAGCGAGCTTTGTGCCAACATTTGATTTTGTTCCAAGGGGGTCGTCTTGATGATGTCCTCTCCTCTGCCCTCTTGGGTATTGATTCCCATCAATAATTACGGATATTAATACTGCATGGTTGCACACACGGAAAAGCCTGTCAAAATAGGCATCATCCAAGACAGACCTAACTTACTGGTAGCACGGTGAATACGTTTGTTCTCTCGTATTGAGTGTGCACTGTTAAAAATAGATAGCAAAATAAAGATAAATATAAAATTTAAAATTTGTTAATGTTTAAATTGTTAAATGGTTAATATAAAATTAACATAACAACAAAAGCAGTTTCTCTATTTTGGAATATTGACTTATGACTAAAAGGTAGGTTTACGTTTTTTTTTTTAATTTCTTTGTTATTATGATGCTAATTAATGAATCCAAAAAATGAATCCAAATTTTGAGCCAAAGTGCTCTGGCAGTGTGTACCACAATGACTCATAGAACAGTATGTATGGTCACTGTGTGGTTGACCACGTCGTCTGGAAGTATGCAAATCGAGGGAACTAGATGCTACCTTTGTTAGCATTTTTTTAATTTTGAGGGGAAACTTACCAAAATTTGAAATTAAGCATCAGCTAAACACCTTTGATATTGTAGACTCTATTTAAAATGGAAATATATGCCGAAAAATGTTGTTAGGTTTTTGGGGCGGGCTTTTTAAATCTTCATCAAAACTCAATTTTTACTCCAGCAAATTCAGCGAAAGTTTCATTTTCCACCCCCCCCCCCATATACTTCAATCAATCTTGGGGCTGAAGTTAATAAGTAAAAAATACAAACTATTTTATCAGCTTTCCAGAATCCAACCTAAAGAGAGAATCAAGACTTACTGACTTACTGACTTAATCCAGCAAAACAATCAATATGACAAGCGTTTATAGCCACAAAATGCTTTCAGGAACACCTTCTTTTATCATTAGCTAGCAATGTAAACATGCTTCTATTCCAAACTATTGTTTCATTCTACTCAGTGTTGCCAACAAAAGTGTGGTTAGGCGCGGCATGGGAGGGCAAAAGGTAGCCCAATTTTTACCTTAATCATTAGTTTCTATGGACAAAAAATATAGTCGCTACCCACGGCACCCGTCGAAAATGGCACATTGAGATCACTTTTTGACAGTCAAAAGTAGCCCAATTGGGTGGTAAAGTGTGGTTGTTGCAACCACTGATTCTACTGCGCAGTATGGATTCCTTTTTAGCTAAAGGTGCCATTTTCATGATCCTAGCATCTTCATTTGGTTATGGTTCACTTTCTTTTATATGGTCGTTAAAAAGAGCAAATAAAATAATCACGTTGATTCTGATGGAGCATTTTGAAGTTAAGAACAAAAGTTTGTAACCGTGTTGTAATTTCTGTTTCATGTACAAACTGCAAATACACAAAAATTATCAAGAGAATATCGAACCTGCACCTAGATTCATCAAGCTTTATTTATTCACGGAACACAATCAACAAAGTTGTTTTTCACTGAGGCTGTGAGGCAAAATATATACATATATAAACATACTGGTTAAAATCAAGGTACATGTAAACTTGGCATGGTCTAATTGGGTAATTGCAAGTTGGGCGATGATGTATTGGATCACAAAATGCCCCTAACCATCTTCATCAAAGCTAATTTTATTCCTCCACTCCCAACTCCAGCAAATTCACTAAATGTTTTATTTTATTTCCAACCCCCCCCCCGCCTATACTTCAATCAATCTTGGGGCTGAAGTTGTCCATTAATAAGTAGGCAAAACAAACTATTTTATGCCAGTATATCAAGCTTCCCAGAATCCACCCTAAAGAGGAATCAAGACTTACTGACTTTACTTTTATACTGACTTACTCCAGCAAACCAATGCATATGACAAGCTTTATAGCCCAAGCCCCAAAATGCTTTCAGGAACCCTTCTTTCCAAATCATTAGCTTAGCATGTAAAACCAGCTTCGTTCCAAACTATTGTTTTCATTCTACTCAGATTGTTGCCCAACAAAATCTTGTTCGGTCTGCGGCATGGAGGGCAAAAAGGTCAGGCCATTTTTAACCGTTTAAATCATTAGTTTCTTTCTATTGACAAAAAATAGTCGCTACCGCACGGCACCCGTCGAAAATGGGCACCTTTGAGAGGCACTTTTTGACAGTCAAACAGTAGCCCAATGGGTGCGTCCAAGTTTGTTGATTTGAGCCAACACTATTCTACATTCTGACTTGACTTGCACATTATTGAGGTTCCTTTTTAGCTAAGAGGTGCATTTTCCTGAGGTCCTAAGCATCTTCATTTTGTTATGAGTTCACTTTCACTATATATTGTTCGCAAAAAGAGCAACATAAAAAAAATCAGTTTGCTCTGATGGAGCATTTGGAAGTTAGTTTGTAACCTTGTTTTGTAATTTCTGTTCATTTACAAACTGCACATATACCTTTTCAATAGAATATCGAACACCGTGCACCTATATGGCAAGTTGGGCGATGATGTATTGGATCATCAAATGCCCCTTTAACGTAAGGTACACTTAAGAGAAGATTCCTGTTGTCCCTGAACAAATCGATTATGATCACCAGTCATACACAAGCGGGCGGCCATGTTCTGACATATCGCCATGCTTAAACCGCAATGCACTGTAACTACCACTTTACTTTGTCACAAACTGTTAGGATATGTAATCCAAGATACTGAGAACATTGAATAAGTGTTGGGCCATAACCAAAATATAACTAGTAAACAATCAGTTATATTAGCAATCATGTTCCAAATGGACTACCCTTGGGAGTTGATGACAAGGATCTGCGCATTTCCTCGATTTCATTACGCTGTGTGCATGCACTTGTAATGATGTTATAAGAGTACTTCAAATAACCCATTAGACCCTTGATTGAAGTGATGGCCTACAAGTTCAGTAATAAGCCACAGGGAGAACAATGCATGTACAAAGATACACCCAACCAGATTTTTCTGGCTTTTTTGATAGTGGACAGAACTCCAATTACATTGCCGGGGAACAAAATACTCGTCCTCGGACCGCCGCTTGTGTCGCCTGCCGTCGCGGGTTAGTGAATGATAGGCACTCACACACAATGACCTTTGACCTTGATATGTGACCTATGACCACCCTCTAAACAAATGAGGAATTGCATTAAACTCCATAAACCAGCTTGGTTCCAATTGCACTTAACTTGGGTTCAAATTAAGTCAATTTTACATTTTTTTTCCAGCCTATTTTATACAACTTGACCTCACAGAACCTTTGACCTTGTATGTGACCTTTGACCATCAGCAACAATGGGGGATGTCTGTTGCACTGTGACCCAAATTTGGTTTTCAAATCCATCACAGTATGTTGATATTACAGTCAAATGTTAACCCTTACTCACAACAGACAACCAACATACAACAGACTACAAGTGGACAAGTGAGCCCTGCCTTAAAAGGCTCCATGCCCGATCCGCTGAATAGCCGTCCCCCCTATAAGCCCCAGATTTTTCCGGAAGTGGTCACATTTGGTATCAGAAAGAAAGCAACTATTTTCTCAGTTACCCTGTGAAATCTTACGGCAAAAGGATATTTGGTTTTGGGCAAAGTTTATGACGAAAACTGCAACCATTTGGTAACCAATATTAATTTTACACATTACTCTATGGGGCTTACAAAATCACGTTTTTATTAGCTCTCAACACAGAAACAAGCAAACGCATAATGAAATATCGGACACGAACTTTACAGAGTGGGTTTTGGAGTGAAGGCCATCTATCAAGATAAAACTTCATATCCTTAAATCGTGCCCTCCCCCTTGTTTAAGGCAGGTGACACAAAAATAAATGTTGCCCTCTTTTCATCACATGGTTTCTATCACACACAGGCCCCAACCAGGGGAAGGTTATGGGGTGGTGAACAAAACCCCTTAAAGAATAAAAGGGAGTAAAAAATGAGACAATTAATGGTTTAAAAAAAGTTAAATTTGGTAAAAAAGGCACACTTTTATGCTAAATTGGCCCCCCCCCCTTGCAATTTTTTGGGTAAAAGTCCTCTTTTAAACAATTTGGTTAAGACAGAAAAAAAAAAAAAAAAAAAAAAATCGTTCAAAGCGTGACTTACGTTTGGTTGAAAACTTTTAAAAGGGAAAGATATCCTACTTAAAATACCAATTTCCGGTGAAATTTTGGGTGTAGAAACTGAATTGAAAATAAAGAAATACATAATAATTTACCTTGAAATAATTTTCCCATAGCACTGTACAGGCATTTTTCTGCCCGAAAATCCTCAAATTTGAATAAAAATCGGTCGCAAAAAAAAAAAATCAAAGTCCTTGCAAAACTGGGACTCTCAGGGCTCAACCCATATAACTTTGCTCTAGAGGAATCTTTGGCTATAACAATTTTATATTGTTTACCTTAACCTCACCGAGTTTAAGATTGGGGACAGGAATGCTTGGTAAGTGAGCGATTGTGTAAAATTCTGGTCCATCGACACTGCAATTGACATGAACATATTAATTATAATTGTTTTTTTGGCTATATCATATCCTTCATACTCATGGATATGGTTGCGATTGTTGGCATGCCAAGTTTTTCATACATCGCTGTTTTGATCTTATCGTAGTAAAACATAGACAATTTGACTTTTTGTCGGATATTGGCCAATGAATATCTCAATCTGGTTCATAGTTTACATCGGATGACAAAATAAGGTTCACCTCTGAAAGCCTCTAGCCCTTCCAGAGACTAAATCCTACTTCAAAATCTCGCCAGACGATACCAAGGAACGTTCCCTGAAGATTATCAATGTGAACTGTCAGAGCATCAGTGCCAAACGATCTAGTTCTTAGAGCTAGTTATAATATCCGATGTTGTTTTGTAGGAACAGAATCGTGGTTTAAACCAGACATCAACTGGTGAGATTTTCCCACCCAATTTTCCCCGCTTCCTTAAAGAACCGTCCACCATGGTGACTCTTCAAGGGGGAGTTTTGTTGCTGTAAACACATACTGATTGCCTACCAAGAGGATGACCTCAGCCCAACAAGACTGCGAATGACATGGATCAGCATCCATGTGAAAGGTCTTGCTCCTATGTTCATAGGTGCCTTCTATCGCTCTCAGAAGACAGATATGACTACCACCACCTACCTCAGACTTCTTGATGACTCACTTCAGAGATACCAAGACATGCATCCATTTGGCTTCTTGGTGACTTCAACTCCCGATGTTAATTGGACTTCAATTCATTCATACCAGGGGTGAGGTACTCCCGGACCATCGCCCAGCAAACTACTGGTGGATTTGGCCCTAGATCATAACCTTCAACAGGTCGTTTTGGAACCAACCCGTGGGACGAAACAACACTTGACATTCAATATGCTTCACCAATGACCAATTCTTTGTGAAGAGACGTCCATGTGACTGGTGGCTTAGTGACCATGAGGTTCCAGTTATCACATATCGGCAATAAGGCAAAACTGTTCACATAAACCCGGCGAAAGTCGTCGTGATGGGAAAGGTGACTCTTTGACTATGAATCCGCATGATCTGACCACTTTCATCTAGCCTTATACAGATGACTATTTTGACAATGTGACATATGAAATCTGACCCAACTTTGCCAATGTTGTGCAAAAGTCTATGGATGCACATATTCCATCGAAAATGAGTGTTGCAAAATGGAAAACTACTTCCTGGATGACTGACAGGATGAGGAAGAGATGTAACAAAAAACGTAAACTATACTGACAGGCCCCCACATTGGATAAGTAAAACATAAGGAGGAAGATGACAGGATTTAGAAACTACGGGAAACTACATCAGTGATCTCTGTGACACCAACCATTCAAACAATACTAAACCTTCTGGCGATTTGGTTACATCTATTCGGCCGTGAAGCTTTTGGGGTAGCCCTCTTCAATCTATGGGTCGTCTTGTTTCTGGGGCTGCTGAAAAAAGCGGAAGTTTTCATACCAATTTTGCTTCTCGGTCATTCGACTAATGAGATCTGAAACTCTGCCGCACTTGGATAAAAGTATGACACCGCCCGATATGCCGGACATTAAAATCAGCACTCACGGCCGTGGAACACATTTTGGTTAACCATTAAGTTCACCACAGCCACTGGCCAGATAATATTCCGGCTAGAATTTTAAGAATTTCCGCGCTGTTGCCACCAATTCTCTTCAGAAATTTTCAGAAGTCAATTTCCTCCGGTGTTTCCAGATGACTGGCGGCAAGCAATGTGGCTCCGGTATTCAAGAAAGGTGATAGATCCCTTCCATCAAATTATCGGCCCGGTGTCGTTAACTAGGTATCGTCTGTAAAACAGCTAGAACATATCTCGTTAGACATCCATGCAAATCATTTGACAAGCACCTCCCTTCTCAGTGATAGACCAAACACGGTTTTCAGACATGGAAGATCTTGTGAAACACAGTTGGTTTGGCTGGCCTTGCCGATGATCTTGCCAGAGGTTTCTTATAATAAACGTGGTCATGTGGACATGTGCATGCATGATTTCAAGCAAAGGCTTTTGATGTCCTTCCCCATAACAGCCTGCTCATCAAACTGATCATCTCATCTGGCCTCAGGCATAACTCAAGAAAGGATTAAGAACTTTCCTATCAAATAGATCCAAATGTCCTCATCGTGGGAACTCATCTTCAAGTTCGCCTGTTATTCCGGGTTCCGCCAGGAACTGTCCCTGGGACCGTATATTATTCCTTGCATATATAATTATCTTCCTCATTTGGGCCAAATCTGATGTTCGTCTGTTGGGCAGATGATCTGATCCTGTACCAGCAAATTAATAATATTATCCATAATGACTGCAACACTCTGCAATCTGACATAACCTCACTTTGTAAATGGAGTCTACATGGCAATGTGCATTTTGAAATAAACCAATGTTTCATCATTCGCATACACATCAAGAGAAACTTCCACCACTATCAGTATTCCATGTACAGGGGTGATTCATTCCTGAGGAGGTTTCAACAACATCCATACCTTGGAGAGAACTCTCTAATGATTTCTCATGGGCAAACCACCCATCACCCCAGACAGTAAATAGTGCCATTAAAACCTTGGGCTGATAAAAAGAAATTTCTGTAATTGTTCCACATCTGCAAAAGCACTGTTCAAAACCCTGTTAGACCTAAATTAGATATGGCACCTCCATATGGGATTCCAGCATCAAAAGAAGTACATTGATTGCTTGGAAAAAGTTCAGCGACGTCTGCTAGTTTGTTGTTATGATTCCAGTGTCAGTAGTGTGACCGTGGTGGAACCGCTATGTTACATGATCTTGAGGGGTGAACACACTTGAGGTCGTATAACCAAAGAGCGCCTGTTTACCACTCTTTAAAGAAACTCGTGCTTCTCCCCAGCACTATTTTCATCTCTGCCTATCAGAAGACCCAAGTAAAAACCATCAACTCGTTCTTCGCACAACTTAAAGAGGCATGTCGTGATCCACAGCTCGTCCCCCGACTTAACCTAAAAAGATGTGATATTTTTTATATCATCTGAACCGTTAGCCTTATAATCCATGTGTGCCCAATCTACGTACAATTCGGTCGCATCCTGTAGAAATTCGCAATTTTGTATTTTCTCTGTCCGTAAACGGACAGAAAGTACCACCGCACCGTAGCCTATGGGACCGTGGGAACACGATCAAATTTTGCTCATAACACAAACCGCAAATCGGGATCCGCTCAAATTTGTGGGGGAAAAATAACCTTTTCTCAAGGATATCTTGTGATTAAATTAATAAACAGAAAGTGTTGAAAATCACGAATGCACCTTTAAATTACAAGATTCCCCAAACTCAAAAAGACTGTTATAGGTATTCACTCTATCCTCGCACAATCCCTCAGTGGAACTCACTCCATCTGAGCTTGAATCCGCGCCTGACACTCACTCCTTCAGCTACTACTGCTGAAGAACATGTTCGACCATGCAAGAAGGACTTGCACGTCAACACCACTTTCGGGGCAATTTGTGCATATAAACCAGCCAGACCAAGACCAGTTTGTGAGGCTTATTTTTTTTTTAAAAAAAAAAGGCCTTTATTTTTTTCAATTCACAAATTTTTTCTGCCATTTTTCACGGCCTCCGAACGTTAGTTAGGGGTACATATACGACTTTAGTTTTTCCAGTACATTCAATTCACTTAGTCAAGGTTTTATATCACTATTTAGTTTTTATTGAAATACTGAACAAAAGACACAAGAAGCCTCACCTTGAAGGGCCTTTATTTTTTTCACTGCCACCTCAATGTTAGGGGTAGGGGTAACATATTACTACTTTATTTGTTTCAGACATTCACACTTAGTGTCAATTTTATATCACTATTTTAGCTAGTGAATACTGCACAAAAAGACACAAGAAGCATCACCATAGCTCAACCATTGAGGAGTTATGGCTTTCAATCACAAATGGGCGAAATTGATTTTTTCCCAAATCAATGTCCCCCTGACCGCCGACTTTCTACCCTTGTTCCAAATAAAAAATAGATTGATCCCATTAATGATTTGAATCTTAAAAATGTACCACCACTGTCACATGATTTACGCATAACGAAGTAGTCAACTACTAGGTTGTGGTTCAATGTTTATACACTCACAGGAAATTAGCAATCAAATTTGTCAATCTACCCAAACAGTCAAAAGGTCAACCCGAAAATGGCCATTTTTAGTTTGGCTAAAAAAAAATGGCAAAAACTTAATTTTTTTTTTTTCAAATCAGTGAAAAATATGGGGTGTTTTAGAAGTGCCAAAAATCTGAAATATATGACATTTTATTACCCTTGAAACCTTAAATTCATCAAGACTTTTGACTGTTTGTCAACCCCTAAATATTTTTTTCACACACTGTGTCCACTAAGTAAGTCAAAGCTTGAACGCTGTCTTATCTGTTCTTCTTCTGAGCACATTTGGTGATTTAGTATTGATATTGTGGCAAAGAAAGAATTTATAGATTTTCAAGATGCCATTTTATCGCCCCACATCACTTGCCAAACCTGTGAAACCTCATATGACATGGTTTCAGATTCGACCTAGGTTTTACTGCCAAAAGTGTACAAGGCGGTTCTCGAACCACAAAGGTCCCCACCCCGTTCAGTAGCCAAGACAAGATCAACAATTTTAAGATTCAGGGAAGATTGTGAGGGCCCACCAAGTTTCATCCTCCTACCATGTATTTAGTGATTGACCTCGGAATGACTCCACATGACCTTGAAATTACCTTCCCAAGTGTCAACACTGAATGTTACCACCCCCACCAATTTTCATCATCATCCTCTAACCCATTAGTGATTTGACCTTAATAAATGACCCCACATGCCCTTTGTGAAGACCACAAATTTTTATTGGCACTGAATGATGACCACACTCACTAATTTTCACTCTCATACCGCATGTTTAAGTGATTGACCTTGATACCCCGCTCGACCTTGAAATGACCTTCAAAATTTTTGGTACTGAATGTTGAATTGACCACACCCACCAATTTGGTCATTCCCCTACCACATGTTTAGTGATTTGACTGATTGACCCCTCTGACCTTCACATACCTTCAAAAGTTTTGGCATGGAATTTTGATCACACCCCAATTGGTGTTCACCCTCCAACCACATGTTAAGGGTGGCACACCCCTATTACGCCTCCCATAGACTTTGTATAGAAAATTCATGTTCTAATCTTGAGCTGTATCTCGAGTGTACCTTGCGTTTCAGAAAATGAGAGTTGCACATTTTGTCCTTCGCAAGACTTCTTCTTAACATATCCAAATTGATCACAACTTTTCCGTCTAAATTTTGAATATTTAGCGATTTCTTGGAGGGTATAATTTTGCTACTACTCAAAAAATTTGCGCTACCGAAACCTGGGAAAATGGCCCGTGTGTGTTAATATTCCTGTCTATTTAAAAGCCAATAAGCTTAAAAATCAACACATTGTTCTTTCATGAATATCATGCACACTTTCAAAAAAAATTGGTAGAGACCAAATTTATATGCAAAAATGTGCTCAAATATGTAATCAATAACTCAGAATTTTTCTTTCTCGTGAAGTACGGACTATTGCTGTGATAAATTTTGCCGGAAGTGGCCCCCACGCCAAAGGGTCATTAGTGGTGGTGTTCCCTTTAAGCGATAATATTTTTAGACCCCCCCTCAATAATTATATGTCAAAAGATAGCTCATAAAAGTTAAATTGAGATCTCGAAATTTCACTGCCTTCGTTCGCATTTTTAGTTTTCGAATATGGCTTCTCAAAGATTGCCGACGCATAACGCAAACCACTCACTTTTGACCGTTTTGTTTGGGAGGGAGGTTTACCGCGTGGTTTTTCTATGACTTTTGACCAGACTGAAAGACTATCAAAGTTCCGACGACACCTTTAAGTGGACTTTATAGAATCATATTTTTGTAATTTACCTTGTGCGATGGTTGTAAAAACATTTTTAATTTGAATTTAAAAAACCGTATATATTTTAAATAGGTTTACGTTAAGAAAATTGCCGTTTCCGCCATGTTATGCAAGATGCAAGAAAAACACCATACAAAAAGACCGTTTTAAAAATTTTTACTTCCGATTTTAAGCCACTTTTCATGGTGCATGACTACCCTTTTACGTGCTACAATTTCTCTAACAATCTGCTCAGAATGACAAACAACGATGAACAATTAAAAAGTAAAACACTTATATCAACGTGGCTAAATCTGATTCCTCTATACATCCCATTGTTGAGATTTGCCTTTCAAAAAAGTCGGCGCGTTTTCCACTTTTCTCTTCCATATTATACCTTGAGCAAATGAAGCGCGTTAACCAACTGGCTACTTTGTCGAACCCCCCATCAACCCCCACCCCCCCGACTCACTTAAGTGTAGTAAATCGGGATTTTAAGGAAAATTAGAAGTGGTATTACAATATTCTTGAAGATCGTAGGACCTGCCTATTAGTAATTACAAACTATTGCGAGGTAAAATAGAGGATAAAAATCGATTTAAAAAGCCATGTACTGTAGCCTACTACGATTTGTGAGAATATCCGTTGCTACCATACCACTTGACAACCAGTATGTTTACGGGACGTGTTTATTCCCATATTTGAGTTAAATAGTTGATTTTTTTTTTTTTTTGTTTGCCCATAAAGAGCAAAATACGAATAGAAACCCTAATAATTTTGGGTTCTGATTAAACATTATAGAGTGTTTTAGAAAATAGTAAAATAGATAAAATACATAAAAAGCTGTTAAATATTTGCGTCCCCACCCCAAACGGTTGTATAACGAGACTAGCTCCATGCTTGCGCGCTTAAGGGTGGCACCACCACTATTACGCCTTCCCCTAGACTTTGTATAGAAATTCATGTTCTAAATCTTGAGCTGTATCTCGAGTTACCTGGCGTTTCAGAAAATGATAGTTGCACAGTTTGTCGCAAGACTTTCTTCTATAACATAGCCAAATTGATCACAACTTTGTTCCGTAGAAATTTTGAAATTATTTAGCAGCATTTCTTGGAGGGTAGTAATTTCGATACTCAAATTTTTTCGCCCGAAACCCGGAAATGCACGTGTGTGTTTATCCGCCCGTAAAAAGCAAAATAAGCTTTAAATCACCACCTTTTCTTTCATGAATATCAGCACCACTTTCCAAAAAATTTGTAGAGAGAAAAGACAAATTATATGCAAAAATGTGCTCAATAGGATCAATAACTCAGATTTTTTCCCTCGTGAAGTACGACTATTTCTGTGATAAATTTTTGCCGGAAGTGGCCGCCAAAAGGGTAATTGTGGTGTGTACCCTTAAGTGATTGACCTTGGATGACCTCGATGACCTTGAAATGACCCTTCAAATTTTTGGTACTGTGATTTTACCACAGAACATCTCCACCAATTTTCAATCCTCTTACCACATGTTAAGGTGATTTGACCTGGATGACCGCAGATGTACCCCTATGAAATTACCTCAAAATTATTCGGGCACTAAATTTTGCCACAACCCACCAGTTTCATCATCCTATCCTACCACCCAGATAAGGTTTATAGCAATTAACACTCCAATTTTTGCCTATTGTTTGACCCCCTGTTGAACCTGATGACCAATGCCACATGATCCTCCTCAGAACTCATCCGCAGCCTATTTGAGTGACATCTATGGTGGCGAGATTGACCACCCTAACTTTGCTCCAATCAAAAGATAATCGTGTTGACAACGTTTTTATAGCGATTTAGCCCTATTTTTAGCCCAATATTATGACCCTATTTTTGACCAACAATTTGACCTTGCACCCACCTCAGTCCAAAAACAATGCCCACACTTTGAAAAAATAATCCACCCAAAAACCACCATAACATAAAGTGAGACTACATCTCTGTAATGCGACAGATGGCTCCCAACACATACCATAAGCTTAGTTTCCAAAGATACGTTCAGGGGTACCCCACACAACCCGACAACCTCACGCAACCTAACCTAACACACAAAAAACAATCAACAAATGCATTTCTTTCATATAGTGAAACACACCAGCAGCACAACAACACAAAGATCAAAAAATGGCGGACTGGGACCAAACACAAAATTGGAACGATTTGCAACTTTAACGTGAAAAAAAAACATGTTTTAAGGTTAAAATTTTGTATAGAATCCAAATCTGAGTAAAAAACAAAATGTTGGCTGCGTTCCGAGATATCGCATTTTTGGGTATTCCAATGCGAAGTCCCCATAGAAACCCTATGTATTTTGCTGATAATTGCATCTTGCTTTAATTTGATGCAAAAAAATTCTCAAATGTGTGCCTTTTTGACAAAATTTACTATATTATTGTGGCGAATAGTCTTGCGCATAATCGATTAAACTTTTCAACAATGTCAACCCTTTTCTCTTCGTTTTTTTGTGGGTCACCATCGAACGCCAAATTTTAGGTAAAATTTGAAGAACCGCAAATTGATAAAAAAAAAATTTCTTCCAAATTTTTTTAGACAGGGTGAAAAAAAGTTAATCGATTAAGATTATTGAAGAGCCATAGCTCTTTTAGTATTTTTTCTCGTACTTCCATTTTATCGAACAACAATATTTTTTTTTTCACGCACGTAGGAAAAATACAAGGGGTAGGGGAAACATTTTGTATTTTAGAATTTAATTCCTATATTTGAATTGAAGCATGTTAGGTAGCAATTTAAAGCTTATTAAATCTTGCATAAAATAACAGGTCCATCATCACTGGAGAACCTTTCCAGACATGTGATGTGCATAGAAAAATTTTTGTTTGAAATGCATAAATTTTGAAATAATCTTTGTTCACTGACATGTCAAATTTTGAAGAACGGTTCTGTGTGGGAAATTATGAAATGATGATAAGCAAAAACTTGAATCCATAATTTATTACCTTTAACTGATATATAAACATTAATAAAGTTAATTATGTATATTGTAGACTCTGTAAGTATCCAAAGTTAGTAGGGGTTGAACATTTTTTGTCACCCGAAAAGGGCGATTTTTGGACAAAATCGGCCACACATCAATATTTTGCAGCAAAATGGGGGTGGCTGTAACAACAGAGTTCTTTTTTATTTTATTAAAAATTCTTATCTACTTACAATTTATATAAATTTAACCCTAAAAGGACACTAAAAAATTAAACCGGTTTCTTTTGCTCCGAAATGTAATTATGTTTTTTCCCTTCAATTTTCACACTTTGGCACTAAAACCAAAACCAACCCTCAGTGCAAACCATCTGCCACCATGTCATAATGGGCCTTGGTCCGAGCGGTTTCTTCTAACCAAGTCTAGTGAATAGATTTTAAAAAAAATTAAAAAAAATTTTTAGAGCAATTGATTCTGCACAAGAAGAAGTTACTGATTTTCAAAGAATGCACCCTTTTAATATAATCGGGCCCCATATACCTTTGATCAAATCTTTGACACACCTCATATGGTCAGCGCGTCACGCTCAGGATTTTTATTTTTGTGTAGCAAGTTTTTGCAACAGCTCTATCTTGCTTTGATCATATTGAATCGTGCAAACGAAGAGAAAATATCAGTAAGCTTCCCACAATGCATTGCTTCCTTGGAAGTTTTTTGTACAGGTAGTCATGCGATCGTTAGATATGAAACACTTTTAAAATTCAAGTTTTTGTGATCACTAACTGTCAATTTAAGCCATGTTTCAAAGCCCATAACGATTTACATCAGTATACCTGTACAAAACCTCCATTGAAAAGCAATGCATGGTGGGAAGCTACTGAAATCTTCTCTGGTTGAAAACGGATTGGAAAATTGCTACACAATCTTAAAATTTCATAGCAAATGGCAGAAAATGTGTAGCAAAAAATGCTATCTAAACAAGCTGAATCACGAGCCCTCATATGGGCCTTGGGTCAGATATGGTCAGTGGTTCTTCATACTGAAACACATTTTGACAAAACTACATGAAGATCAGAAATCGAGTAACCACATTGCCATAACCTAGCCTAGCTCTGCATACTAAGTATGCTGACTTAAAAATGCAACTTTTGACAATCATTTCACTGAACATTGCTGACCAAAAGACCTGGGACCATGGTGCCCTTTCCACTAAGAATAAAGAACTCCCCCCGATTGCTTATGGTCTAAAAAAGCAAAGCCAAGCCCCCATGGCAAAAGCACTGTACCCAAAAACAGAAACGCATGCCTGTAACCCATCTCTGCTCTATTTAATTGACCACAAAAACCCTTCTTGCAAGCAAACGGCATCAGATTTTTCCATAACATCATCCCCAACCTTGTATCAAACCCCAAAACCAAACCAACAAACAAACCGCAAAACACCA
Source organism: Ophioderma brevispina (assembly GCA_023653785.1). NCBI lineage: Eukaryota > Metazoa > Echinodermata > Ophiuroidea > Amphilepidida > Ophiodermatidae > Ophioderma > Ophioderma brevispina. The sequence goes on along the minus strand of JAMKCH010084883.1, from coordinate 11,645 downwards.
GAAACACACGGCACTAATCTGCTTTCAATACAAAAGCCCACTGTTCTTGGTCACGGTTTTGGCAGGTTGTAGTCATTTCAAAATGCGAATGGCAAATGCATTCCTCAAATTCAACCTCGGCACAACATCCCGGGTCGGGATTACTGAGACGTGATATTAAAAACCTGTCTTATGGTGTGAGTGACGGGGACACATGTGATGTATAGAAACAGCTCCACATCCGACTCGGATTTGGAGCCTTCTGCGATAAACCAGTGTCCTGTATTAACCCTTAGCTACTTAAAACATCCTAAATCAGACAAGTTATTATTCCCAAGAAGGCCAATGTATCTTCCTTCCAAATCTTTTTTATTTTCCAAGTTCATTCAAATAAATCAACCTTCTTTAAATTCCTAGCGGTAACTCAATAATGGAGTGAATTCGGACTAAAGCACACACACCAAGTCTATTTTCTGAACCTGAAATTCATTCCATATACGGAATTTGCAATGCAGTATTTAGTGTAAAGTCTCTCATTTCCTAATGTCCTTGTGGCAGAGCTCATCATGACACCTATTTTAATTCCCCCTCCCCCAAGCTGCTAAACATATTTATTTAAGGTTAAGGTATGAGGATATTCTCTCTCATGACTCCCTTTTTCAGCCAGATCGCAGTTCTGATGACCTCCCATTTACAAATCCCTTAATTTGACCTAAAATTTGACCTAATAAGGACCATGATTTTGAAAGAAAATTCATTTTAACAAACCTTACAAATTTACAAATTAGTACCGGTGCAATTTTAAAACATTGAGTTCCAAGTCAATTTTGGCCTAAATTCCGAACTTTGCAGATTCCCATTTTGGTTCCGAAAACCAGTTTCCAGCCAACCCCTATGATTGGAAACTGGATGGCACATACTAAGAAATTACTTGAAGAGTAACCGCTCTATCCTTCAGTTTTTCAAAACAATGATCTACTGGCTTCTAGGCATCATCCGCAAGTACCTAAAACTATTATTCTGTTCATCACCATCACCCCTTTGTTATTCAAGTTGGATCATGATGATGTGACCAACACCGTAACACCATGCGACTGTACCCCCCATTCCGCAAACGACTTGAACGTTCCCGAATTGCACCCTAAACATATTTCCATCGACGAAAAACATCCCTAACAGCATTTTGTCTTTTTTTTGCTACCATAAACAAGACTTTGTTGGTCAGTTTTTGTTTGATTTTGCCACCCTACAACAAGTGCAATGCATTGTTGACGTTGAATCTTAAACCCTTATTATCTGGTCTTTGGCTCATATTACTTACCGGAAAATTACAATATTTTTGATACTTTTTGACTCCTCGCGTACATCCCATTTCATGGTTACAAAACAAACACCCTTTTTTCCATATTTTTGCTTGTTTTTTTTGACATTTGACACCCATCAAATGTACTCGCGTACATCACCGGCACCTGTTGGAAAAAGAGACCTTGTTATGCGTTGTCCCTTTTTTTTGTTCACCTGCATCATATCCAACCTTTGAATACATTGCCCCCCCCCCGGTCCAACCTTGAAGTTTACCAACAATTAAAAGGCAGACGAATTTTGACTGTTTTTCCACCCCTAAATATTTTTTCACACCCGTGTCCACTAACTTAAGTTAAAGCTTGAACGCGTCTGAAGCTGTTCTTCGACACCATTTGGTGATTATAGTAATTGATTTGTGGCACAAGAAAGAATTTATAGATTTTCAAAGGAATGCCATTTAATCGACCCACATCACCTTTGACCCCACCTGTGAACACCATCATATGACATGGTTTCAGATTCGAACCTAGGTTTTAACTTTACTGACACCTGCCAAAAGTGTAACAAGGCGGTTCTCGAACCACAAAGTCCCCCCTGCCCAGTGCATTAGCTAAAGAACAAGAAGCAACAATTTAAGATCTCAGGGAAGATTGTCATCGCCCACCAAGTTTCATTCCTCCACCACATGTTAAGTGAGTTGACCTCGGATGACTCCACATGACTTGAAATGACCTCAAAGTGTCAAACACTGAATGGTGACCACACCCATCCAAGTTCATCCTCCTACCACATTAGTGATTTGACCTTAATGAACCCACATGACCTGAAATGACCATCAACATTTTTTGCCACTGAATGATGACCACACTCACCAATTTTCGCCCTCATACCACATGTTAAGTGATTGGGACCTTGGATGACCCCGCATGACCTTGAAATGACCTTCAAATTTTTGGGACTGAATGTTGACCACACCCACCATATTGTCATTCCTCCTACCCATTTGTAGTTGTTGGACCTTGGATGACCCCTCATGACCTTCACCATGACCTTCAAACGTTTTGGCATGAAATGTTGATCACACCCACCAATTTTCAACCTCCAACCACATGTTAAGTGGATTTGATCTTGGATGAGCCTCGGATGGACCTTGAATGACCTTCAAAATTTTGGTAATGAATGTTGACCACACCCACCAATTTTCATCCTATACCACATGTTAAGTGATTTGACCTTGGATTGACCTCAGACGGACTTGAAAATGACCTTCAAAATTTTCGGCACTAAATGTGACCACACCCACCAATTTTATCTCTTACCACATGGTAAGTGATTTGACCTTGGATGACCTCAAGATGACCTGAAATGACCTTCAAAATTTTCGGCACTAAATGTGACCACACCCACAAGTTTCACATAACCAAACAGTTAAGGTTTTATAGCAATTAACCCCATTTTTGCATTATTTTTGACCCCATTTGACCTTGACCAATGCCACATGAACCTCCTCCGAAACTTTCAGCCGCCGCCTACATTGAGTGACATATATGGCGAAGATGGAAACCCATACTTGACTCCAATCAAAAGATATTTTGTTGACAACGGTGGTTATTATGGCGATTTAGCCCTATTTTTGCCCATATTTGGCCCATATTTTGTGAACCACATTTGACCGTTGACCCAGGCCACATGACCCACTTGGTATCCCACCACCACCTATGAGATACATCATGGTGCGAAGATGGACATTCACACTTGCTTAGTTCCAAAGATATAACTGAGGGAACGCAACACACACACACACACACGCCACCGCACAGGACCGCTACATTTCTATAGTCCCCCTTTGCCAACCAAAGTTGGCGGGGGAACCAAAAATGTGAATGTGCTTTAATTGAAACAACACATGTTTTTACAGGTTAAAATTTTGTATAGAATCCAAATCTGAAGTAGAAATGCAAATGTTGGATGGCGTTCCGAGATATCGTCATTACATGGGTATTGCGCAATGCTGAGTCCCATAGAACCTTGGTATTTTGCTGATAAGCATCTTGCTTTCATTTGATAAAAAAAATTCTCAAATGTTGTGCTAGTTTGACAAAATTACTATCTTATTGTGGGAATATGTCTTGTGCATAATCGATAACTTTTCAACAATTCACCCTTTTCGTTTTTTTGTGGGTCATGCGAAACGCCAAATTTTAGGGTAAAATTTGAAGTTCCGCAATTGATAAAAAAAAAAATTCTCAAATTTTATGTACCGGGTGAACAAAGGTTAATCGATTAAATTTTGAAACCTATAGCTCTTTTAGTTTCTCCTCGTCAATTCCAATTTTATCAAACAACAATATTTTTTTTTTTCACGCACTGTAAAAAACAAGGGCAGGGATACATTTTTGTATTTTGAATTATTCCTATATTTGAATTGAAGCATGTTAGGTATCAATTTAAAACCATAAATAAAAAAAGCTTAAGGAATGTGAAGTTCTTTTCTCCATAGATCAATCTTTTATTTTAATAATAATAAAAAATTTTTGTTTGAAAGTGCTAAATTTTGAATTCTTTTTTGTCACGGTACATTCATTGAATGGTTCGGGTGTGAAAATTATGAAATGATTGATAAGCCAATACTTGAATCCCTAAGTTATACCTTTTAACTGATATATTAACATTATAGAAGGTCATATGACACGTTCAAGATCTGACTTGCTTTGGATACAAAATGATAAAACTGAAGTTCAAGAATTTTGTATGAAAACACCTTTTCTGGGGTGAAATTTTGTGTAGAAACGTATCTGGCCCTTAGAAATGCAATTACTTCCCCCTTATATGCACACCTCAAAATACAAACCTCAATGATATCCAATAAGGGGAAAAGAGACAGAGGCTAACTGTGAAAAACACTAATTTTACTGAACCTGTGGGCAAAATAATAACCATAGTAAACATAAGTAAGGTATTCTTACATTGGAATATGTTTAAATAACTGTATAATTCATTCTGATCCTAAGTCATCTAGTATCTGCTGTATTTTTAGGTGGTTTTTGGGTATGATTAGATGCTTTTGTACATTAACACTACCTATTGCTGGAAGGAAAAAAATGATTGATAAAAAAAAATTTCAACTAAAAAAGGAGGAGTCATAGGTCTAATAAATATGAACTGTTGTAGGGGGAGGTATTGGGCCTAACAAGTTCATATTTTACATCCCATAATCCCTGGAATTTTTGGTTTGTTTGGAATTTTTTTATCAAATCAGAAAAATTTTTTCACGCCATGCAGAATATTAAGGGGTTAGGGTAACATTTTGCATTATAATTTTTCTTAGTAAAGAGCATTCTGTTCAAACGTACTACCTATGTTGTGCTAATCATGCATTTCTGAAACCAAAATGACACAAATAATTATATCTCTAGGGTATACCTTGTGAAATTATGGTTTTGAAGTCTAAAATTGGACAAAAACCTCAAATTTGCGACAATTTTGTCACTACGACGTACAATTTCAAGAAGCTCCAACCAAAAACAGGAGGTACTTTTAACAATGCAAACTAATGTTATTGTAAAGATAGGTGAATTCAATGTAACATGCTTAAATTAAAAAAAATAACAACTGGCTATTTTTTGTTGTACAATGGTGCATTCCAAATAGACAAGTCAACATTTTTTTTTGTCACTCCAAAAAAAGCCACATTTTGGCCAAAAAATTGGCCAAAAAAATGGATTTATTATATCTCAAAAAGTGTGTGATTGTCACCATCTTTAAGGGCCAACCAAAATCGAACAAACTGCATGTAATTTTACCCTAGAAAACATTAATAATGATCAATATTTAGTTATTGTCACATCTAAATAATTGTCACAACCGTGTCCGCCAACGCAAGTCAGATCTTGAATGCTGTAAATATGATATGTAGGGGGCCATTATGGTAGACTCTGTAAGTATTCCAAGTGTTGTAGTAGGGGAACATTTTTTGTTTCACCCCGAAAAAAGTGCGATTTTTGGACAACATCGGCAACCAATCATATTTTGCAGCACAAAAATGGTGCATGATACAGGGGTTTTGATTAAAAATTCAGAATCTATTACAATTTTACCCTAGAAAGGACCATATAAAAAATGAAACATGGTTACTTTTGCTCCAAAGGAATTTTTTCACACCTTGGCACTAAAACCTCAGTCAATTCTGAAAACATTCCTATGGGCCTGGGTCAGGCGGTTCTTCTGACCAAGTGACTAAGTCTAGTGATTTTAGCAAATGATTAGTGGTACAAGAAGGAATTTAGAGATTTTCAAAGAAAGCCCCCTTTAATACGGCCATTATAACCTTTGATCCAAATCTGTGAACACCTCATATGGCAGCGCTCCACGCTAGGAGTTTTTATTTGTGTAGCAATTTTTGAACAGCTCTTGCGTGATCATATTCGATAGTGCAAACGTATGGGGAAAAATTGCTACACAATCTTAAAATTGCATAGCAAATGGCAGAAAATGTGTAGCAAACTGCTATGCTAAACAAGCTATCAAGAGCATACTAAGTATGCTGAGCTAAAAATGCAACTTTTGACAATCATTTCAATGAACATTTGGCTGACCAAAAGAAACCTGGACCAATGGTGCCCTTTCCACTAAAGAATAAAGACTCCCTACTTGCTTATGGTCTAAAAAAGCTAAAAGCCCCATGGCAAAGCACTGACAAATAACAGAAAGCATGCCTGTAACCCAGCTCTGTTCTATTTTAATTGACCACAACACTTGCACCGGCATCAGATTTTTCAATAACATCATCCCCAATCCCTTGTACAAACACCAAAACCAAACCAAAGACACACCGCAAAACAACCGACAACTGCACTAAATCTTGCTTTCAATACAAAAATGCCACTGTCTTGTCACGGTTTCGACAGGTTGTAGTCATTTAATGCGAATGCAAATGCATTCTCAATTCAATCGTCACAAATCCCTCCCGGGTCAGGATTACCGGAGACGTGATATTAAACCTGTACGTGTGTGAATGCGGGGACACATGTGATAGAGAAACAGCTCCACATCCGACTCGGATTTGAGCCTTCTGCGAGAAACCAGTGTCCTGTAATTAACCCTTAGCTACTTAAAACATCCTAAATCAGACAACTTATTCCCAAGAAGGCCAATGTATCTTCCTTCAAATCTTTTTATTTTCCAAGTTCATTCAAAATAAATCACCTTCTTTACTTCCTAGCTGTAATCAATAATGGAGTGAATTCGGACTAAAGCACACACACCAAGTCTTATGTTCTGAACCTGAAGATGAATTCCCATACGGAATTTGCAATGCAGTATTTAGTGTAAAGTCTCTCATTTCCTAATTCCTTGTGGCAGAGCTCAATCATGAACAACCTATTTTAATTCCCCCTCCCCCAAGCTGGCTAAACATATTATTTGAAGGTGAAGGTATGAGGATATGCTCTCTCATGACTCCCTTTTTCAGCCGATAGCAGTTCTGATGACCCCATTTACAAATCCCATTAATTTGACCTAAAATTTTCCTTCATAAGGACCATGATTTTGAAGAAAATTCATTTTACAAACCTTCAAAATTTGACAAAATTAGGCCGGGTGCAATTTTAAACATTTGAGTTCCAAGTCAATTTTGGCCTAAATTCAGATTTGCAGACTCCCATTTTGGTTCTAAAACCAGTTCCACAACCCCTATGATTGAAAACCTGGATGGCACATACTAAGAAATAGTTGAAGTACCTCTATCCTTCAGTTTCTAACAATGATCTACTGGCTTCTAGGCATCATCCGCAGTACCTAAAACTATTATTCTGTATCATCACCCATTTGTTGTATTCAAAGGTGGATATGATGTGTGAACATGGACTTCCGAAATGCACCCTAAACAAGTATTTCCACCGACTAAAAAACATACCCTAAACAAGCATTTTTGTCTGTTTTTGCTACCATAAACAAGACTTTTTGTCAGTTTTGCCACCCTAAACAAGTAAGCAATGCATTGTGTTGATAATATACCCTTATTATCTGGCTTTGCTCATATTACTTTACTTCAAAATTACAATATTTTTGATAATTTTGATCTCGCGTACATCACAATTTAAGGGTTACAAAAAAAACCACCCTTTTTTCCATATTTTGCTGTTTTTGACACCCTAATCAATGTACGCGCGTACATCACCTGTTGGAAAAAAGAGACCTTTTATGCGTTTTCTTGTTCACGCATCATATCCACCTTTAATAAATACAAGTGCCCCCCCCCCCGGTCACAAACCTTGAAGTTTACACACAAATTAAAAGGAAGAGAATCTTGATTGTGAGAATCTAAACAGATTTTTGCACCTTTCCATGAATTTCTAACCCTGCTCCTGTCAGGATGACATGACATAAATTGGCAAATTACACTATAAGGAAAAGAAAATGATCAGAGGCACCTATAATTTACTCCGCAATAAAAATATCTATTGGGTAGCCATCCTGCAGTCAGTTGGTGAAGTGCTTTAACCTTTCCAGCATTAGAATGACAGGTTATGAACCTACATATCGAGGGTTTAGGGCAAAAAGGCCCCATCTGCAATAGCTGCCAGTTGTTAGATTTGGCATGTATAACACTTAATAAGAACACAACTGACAAATGGCAGCTATTGCAGATGGGGCCTTCTTGCAGTAAACCCTCGATATTTAGCTTCAAAAGCACATCAGGAGTTAGAATGACCCACTTCTGCTGCTAAATCCCATTTGGGCACAGATAGCCTCCCATCATAATACATGGACAAATAAATATGCCATTTATTTTTCATCTTTTCTATCAGTGTATGTTTTGAAACTAGCAGTCATTTATATGTGAACTATTTGCCGCAAAATTCCTCAGAGCCAAAACCAACCACGTTAGTAATCAACCTTCTATATGAAATCTTTTTTAAAACACTGACTTGGAACAAATAAATGAAGTCTATCAAGAGATTTGCAAAAATAAAGAGCATCATTTTCAGTCTTGCTTTCACCAAAGGCCCTTCTTAAAAATAAAGAGCATCATTTTCAGTCTTGCTTTCACCAAAGGCCCCTTCTTAAAGATGGAATTAAACTGCAACCAATGGCCCTTATCATTTTAAATTCCAGTAACATATTCCCAAAAGATGCATGAATTACTGCAGTACACTTCATCATTGTCCCTGTCATCACCCTCGTCATCATCTTCATCAATTGGCCCATGATCCATTGCAGGCAAGCCTCACACATCACACTGAAACATGCAAACATCGCATAATGGCACATGTGATCAAGTTGCTGCAATAATTTCCTCTAAAAGAACAGAAATACACTGAAAGTACAATACATTACATACAGAGGCAACTGAAATTTACACATCAGGTGTACGTATGAAGTCCATCTGATAGGCTTGCGAGTAAAGTATTATGTATGCTTTTGTTAACTGGTTGAGTACATACATTGTTTACCAGACTGCTCAAACTAAATTTGATAGTCAGGGGGAATCGTGGGCGCAGGGTGGAAATGGAGTACAGACTTTTTCTATAGATCGATTTTTGTTTATGAGGAGCTAAACCAATAATTTCTGGAGGGTGTGCAAAATTTCGTGCAATGCATTTTCTAAAAATCCAATATGGCCGCTACTACTCTCAAATTCATTCAAATGACCACAATTTTATACTCTATATCCAGGTTTTAAAGCACGGGGAATCTACGAGTTCTTGATGTAATTTGATCACAACATTACCATCAACTCCAATATGGCCACCCCGAAACCCAATATGCTCAGAAATCATTCAATTGATCATACCTCATCAAGTATTTGTGATAGAGACATAAGTATGGGTCTATATCCAGTAGGAACTCATATCCGCTATTCCAAGTGTGTTAACATGCTTACCAATCATAATGGAAGCCAATATGACTGCCTTTTAAGATCAGAAAAACTACAAATTGTCTTATATTAATAATATATTGGCCACCATTCTGAATTTTAAGCATGTTGTCAAAACAAAAATACCAGGTACGAGTTTGTAATGTTCAAATACATACATCTCATACTTTAATTTCAACTTTAAAAGTCATTTTGGATGCTATAACTAAATACAATACAGATGTATCGTAATTTATAGTTTTAAAGAAGGTAAAAAGGTAGCCATACACGCCTCCATCTTAACATTTTCGCATGTTAACAACACAAAAATGCCAGATAAGGATGTCAAATGGTCAAAATGGTCAAATACTTATCCCATACCTTAATGTACACCTTTATAATGATAATTATTGATGTAACTACATATAATAGAGGTATAATATAAGTTTGGAATATATTTAAAGGCGGCTATATTGGCTGCCATCTTGAATTTGGAAAATGTCGATTACAGAGAAATGCCAAATAAGGGTGTCTAGTGATCAAATACATATATCTCATAAGTGTAAAGCATAAAGCATACATATAGACACTAGAATCAAGCCTCTACACTGCAAAACGTGGAGAACACTTGACGTGTCCGAATGTGTTTACAATGCATTCTAGAGATATTAAAATAACTCTTGTAGAGTGTGTTCAATTGTGATAGATTTTGAACACCTGCAGAACATGTTGTAGGCGTTCAGGATATATTCCTATATATCTTAACATATATATAATGGAGGAGTTAAGATCATTTAATGATTCCTAGCGGGCTATTTGCCTTTTGAGCAGCCATATCGGTTGTATTTTGGGGGCAATAATGAAACATTACATTACTAACACTTCTTCGTGCTTAAAAACAGATCAGTATACCGCAAACAAAATTGTTTCTATCAGAAATACTTAAGGGATTTTCAGTGATTCCCGACATGGAAGCAGCCATATTGGATTTTCATAAATGCCACTGCACCAAATTTTGCACACCCTTCAAAAATGAATGTCCTAATAAACTAAAATCGTCCGTTAGAAAAAGTCTGTACTCTATTTCCATCCTTCAGGCTGTGTGTGCAAACTTCCACATGACTATGAAGGGTGTGCCAACCACACAGAAAGCCAACTTTTTTGTTAATACCTTGCATAGAGTTGGGCTTTTATCCTTTCAACACTGGTAGATTTTATAAAGACCATGTGGTTTTGAGATGGCTTCCCAATGACTTAATGACCTATGGTCATTTGGGAAGCCATCTCAAAATTAAACCACTGCCCTAAGACTGGGCTTGATTGGACTCATCTGAATGCATTTTCACACTAATTCAAAATTTCAAGAAAATTCATAATTTAGATTTTCTCTTCTGAGAACTGTAGTCAACCTGGGTAATGATTATGAATTAAAGTTCTCTAGTTATGGTTAAGTTAACCCTATAATGTGCAGCTGCACATATTAACCCTAAAGACCAGTTTAATACATTTTAATGTATTATTATTTGCCATTGCTACTCAAGTATATTCAAACCAAAAGTCCCTTATTAATCTATAAATCATATCAAATATCACCTAAATGTGACACTTGCTTTATTGCCATCCCAGATTCAAATAAATTTCCCATCTACATGAACCACTTACAGAACTATTGAATACTATATAACCAGACCAAAGGTTATAAAAAAGGACCAGTTCTTTCCCGATCCTCATAAGAGATTTCCTCATCAATTTACAATTGCTATTGTGAAGCATAGATCTGGGCCTGCGAATCGTAGGATGTCCAGCCTACTTGGGGCTCTGATAAATCCCAAGCCTACATTGTGATTTTGATGTGAAATGTCTGTTCTTTCAATTATGCTAAGACAAAATTGTCAAACTATTTGAGCTAGTCCACATGAAGAAAGGCGTGGTAGAAGCCATTAACCAGCAGTGTCAGTGTGTGGTTTTTGGCAATAATTATATTATACCCTTGCACCTATACCGTCCAGGAGTTTATTTTATCCTTTTTGCATTTTTTTTTCAGTTGCTACCGCGTGTGCTGAGGTACGAACTCACATACGCATTGTTTGGATCCGTAAACAGGCGCCTGTGATTTGTGGTTGATTTTAAATTTATTGTTGTTGGTTAAACTTGTGTGAAATGTGAGCGGCTTGCGTCGTTGTGACTAGAGCGAACTGGAGAGAAAATTAAAATTATTTTGGATACAGTATACTCTTCCATTAACAACAGAATAAAGCAACAGAAAACAGAACGGTGAAGGTATAGTTATAATTCTGCCATGTTTTTAAAATTCTAGAGCTAACAGACGCCGCCATGCGGCCAATACGCGACGCGAGCAAAAAACAAAAATCGAGGTAGACGGCTTCACATTTCGGCCTTGAAGCAGGAATTGGCCTGCTACTTTGGTCATCAAATAGCAAGTTCACGGGACGTAGTGGATAATGGCTGCGCCGGCATCCACATATAAAATATTGGACTGCCC